>CAWUFW010020302.1:0-155904 GCA_963921515.1 Calotriton arnoldi | reverse complement strand
GATGGGTCATGTGGGGTGTGAGTCTGTTGTTCATGTCCGTGTGCACATTGTTCACTTGTTCGTGGCGGTGCTGCGTGTTCGTCTGCTACGTGACATGTCCCATGTGTTGGTCGTGTTATGGTCCTCATGCCTCCAGTAATCCAGCCCTGTCCAGTTTCCCACCTGCAAGTTGTTCGTGCGTGCACTGTACTGGATGCCACATGGCTCTAAGCGGGGGTGCTCCATGTTGCAGGTCTGTGGGGGTGGGGGGGTGTTGTGGGTCGTGGGGTGGCTGGACACCCACTGACACCGATTGCTGTGGACCGTGATGTCTGCCTTTCGGCTGTCGTTGTGCACTGCGGTGGCTGACACGTGGCTGTGGGGTGTGGGGATGCTCCTCCTTGCTGTGCTGTGGGACTAGGGGCCTGGTGTGTGTTGTCCTTGCCTGTCCACCGTCCCACCCACTGCACTTTGTGTTCCTGCCACTTACCTGTTACTTGTCGGTTAGTGCAGCTGTGGCGGACACATGGGTGTGGTGGGTGCTCGTTGTGGCGCTTCTGGCATATTTGGGGACCTGTTGGTGGTTACGTGGCTGGCTGAGTGTACACATGTCCCCACGTATGTTACAGTTGTTCGGTTTTGGCTGTGTGTGGTGGTGTCTGTTGCATGTGTGTGTGATGTGTTGTGTATTGTGTGCTGGACATGGGGGTGTTTGTCCCTGGGAGCTGTGGCATGGTGGTAGTGCATGTGAGTACATAGCGGTGTGCTGGTATACATTAGTTTGTACTTACCAGCCTCCACTCCCCTGCTAATCCGGCGAGGATCTCCGGATGTATTATGACTCGCACCTTCTCCTCCCACGCTTTGAAGGTCTTGAAGAGCGCGGGATTCCCTCCGCCAGTGACGGCAGCCAGCTCTCTGTTTTTCCCTCCTTCTTCTTGACCAGGCTCTTTACGTCATTCCAACGTTTGTTAATTTCTCCTCTGTTCCTGGGCAGGGTCCCGACTGCATTGACCTGGTCTACGATCCGGTTCCACATTCTGTTTCTGGTGGCTAGTGGTGTGTGCTGGACCATGTTCCCATAGATTTGTGGGTACACCTTGATGATCTCGTCGACCATGACCGTCAGCTCAATGGGCGTGTACTTGGGCATCCTTTGTGGTGCCATGGTGTTTGTGGTGCTGGTGCGGTGTGTGTTGTGTAATGTGCAGGGGTTTGTGGTGCAGGTGTTTGGTGGTGGTGGTGGTGGTTGTGATGTGTGCGTTTCTGTGGTGTGCTGCTGTCCTTGCTGTGTCACTGTGTCCTCTCCTCTCCTCTCTGGTTTGCAATGTAGCAAGGGGTTGTGGTCTGTGGGAGTGCTGCTTTTGTACTCACCTATGTGGGTGTGTCCTCATGGTCTGTTGTTTTCAGGTGTTGTGTCTGGGGTTCTGGCCTTTGTATTTTTTGTTTGTCCGGGGGTGTTTTCGGGATGTGTACTGTGCTTGTGTATTTGTGCGTGCCTTGCTGTGTGGACTTGTTGGCCATGTTGTGTGCTATTGGTTTTGTGAGCGGATGGTTTCTGTGCAGGTACGTGGGCGCCATGGCTTCTGCCGTGTCGATTCTCATCGGCGTTGTTTGCGCTAGCGGGCGGTATATTTGTGGTTTTTCCGCGCTCATGGCGGTGCGATCGTAATTTCACGTGCGGTGTGTCGGCCGTGAGGGCGGGCGGTTTTGTGTTGTCGTGCGTGTTTCCGTCCGTGGCGGGCGGTTTGACTCCGACTCGGACGTTGGCGGGCGGTATTTTGTGTGATTTTTCCGCCGATGGCGGTTTTCGGTTTGTGTAATCGTAATGGCGTGGTCGGTGTTCAGACGGTGTGTGCGGGCGGATTTTTGCCGCTTCCATGCCTGGCGGATTTTTTTACGCCGGGTATCGTAATGGGCCCCTTAATACTTTTTTTTAAATGATAAATGATTTCATTAAATATCAAATATGATTTGTTCAAAATTTTCAGTTGTTACTTTTTTCTTTGTTCCGTAAATTTAAATGAGTTTTTTTGTTAAATTGTACTAGGCACATTATTTGCATACATTATTTGTCTAAATTAATGGTGGTGTTGCTATTTTTGTTACTCAAGTCTGTGTTTATTTTTTATTTGAATGTTAATTTATTTCATTTTCATAATTAATTTAAATAAAGGAAATAATAATTGAAATATTTATTTTTATTGTAAATTATTTTGGTTGTGTGATTTTAAAACCAATGTTTTAATCATTTTTCTTCTATTTTGATTTTTTGTTAGTGTTATTTTTGTATAATTGTTTTAATAATTTTTTTTATTTTTCCTGAGATAATTTTTTTATGATGTTCCCAAATTAGCATATTTCCACAGTGTGGTAGAGTTTGAAGTGGAAATAGTAAATTAGGCCCTCCAAAGTATAACACTTACTACAGTGTGGTTATGTTTTGTGTGGGAATAGTATGTTGAAATCCACAAAAGTCCAGCACTTGCCCTAGTGTGATTATAAATGTGACCCAAAAGTCCAACACTTTCCACACAGTGGGTGGTTAAGTTTCAGTGGAAACAGTCATTTTTATCACACCCAAAGTCCATTAGTTTCCCCAGTGTGTTGGAGTTTGGAGTGTAAATAGTAAATCTGCCCAGGTTCCACAAGGCCCAAAACTTTCCCCAGTGTGGTTAAGTTTGGAGTGGAATAGTCAATCTGACCCTATTCTAAAGTCCAGCACTTTTCCCATTGTTGTTAAGTTTATTGTGGAAATAGTTATTCTGACCCACCATAGTCTAACAATTTCCCCAATGCTGTTAAGGCTGCAGTGGGAATAGAAAATCTGACCCCGCCCACCCCCATAGTCCAACATAATTCCCAGTTTTTTTTAGGTTTGGAGTCGAAATAGTAAATGTGCCCCCCCCCCTCAAAACCACAACACTTTCTTAAATGTGGTTAAGGTTTGCGTAGGAATAGTCAGCTTGACTCCCCATTTCCTACAAAGTTCAGCTTTTCCCAATATAGTTACGTTTGTAACAGCAATAGAAAATCTGATGCTCCCAAGTCCTACACTTCCCCCATTTTCGGTAGGTTTTGAGATGGAATAGTAACTGTGACCACCCAAAGTCCAGAACGTTCACAAATGTTGTTATGTTTGGAGTGGCTATAGTGAATCTGACCACCCACCCCAGAGTCCTACAGTTTTTCCAATGTGGATAAGTTTGGAGTGGAAGTAGTAAATCTTATCTCGTCCCCAAAATCCAACACTTTCCTCAATGTAGTTAAGTTTGGAGTGGGAATAGTAGATTTCACCCCCCCCCCCCCAAGTCCAACAATTTCCCCAGAGTTGGAGTGGGAATAGTAAATCTGACACCTCCCCCCTGAAAGACCCAAGAAGAAATAGTAAATATGACCTTCAGCCAAAAGTCCAGCACTTTCCCCAGTGTGGTTAAGTTTGGAGTGTGATTTGTAAATATAACCCTCGCCAAAGTCCAACAGTTTCTTCAGTGGGGATAAGTTTGTAGTGGGGACAGTAAATTTGATCTTTATAAAGTGCTAGCATTTCTTTTTATTTTTTGTAGCTTAAATAGTTATACTGATTTATAGTGTAAAGTGTTTGTCTATTTATATATTTTTTTAAGCATCATTATTTTTACTTTTTTTTAAATTATACATATTTTCTAAACACATCTTTTAATACATCCCATTGTTTAAATTACATTAATTATGAATGAGTGCAAAAAGTTTTCTGTAACTTTTTTATCAACAGCAAAAACATTTTTATTGCAAATTCTTCAAGATATAGTTGTACTATACATACATTTTTATTTGTAGTTATACGAAATATTGTCATTTTTAGCATACAGGTAATTTTTACCCATGCTCCTTTTTTTTATATATACATCAAAAAGTACTGCAAAAAATTGTTAATATTGGTTTTCAGTATTTTATATACATATATATATATATATATATCTGTGTATGTATATATCTGTGTATGTATTGCACATAACCTAACATAGACATTGCAAACATTAATAAATATTGTTTTCTTCCATTGTTTCCTATGGGATGTGAGGGCTTTATTACGAGTCTGGTGGTCCACCGACCGCCAGACTTGCGAGGGCGCAGTAGTAGCAGTCTTCCGTCCGCCTCATTACCACCAGGTCGTTCGGGCCGCCCTGGGACCACCGCAACCAACAGGGATCAGTGAACCCTGGCAGTGATGCGGCGGTATTGAGGCCGCAATATGCTTGGCGGGTCCACTGCCGCCCCACCAAGCATATTACGAGTTTCCTCACTGCCACACTTTTCATGGTGGTGCGACCGGCATGAAAATTGTGGCGGTGAGGAAACACAGGGGCTCCTATAGAGGGGCCCTTTTGTGCCTCACGCCATGTGGATGCACACAGGGGGGCACAACATGTTCCCCCCTGTGTGCATGCACACCAGTACCTGCAGGACATGGACTGCAGCAGTCCATGCCGTGCAGGGACTGCCTTTGACGTTCCCATTGCGGTGCCTATTTCATAGGCACCGCCTTGGGAATGCCAAAAAACTCCTAACCTGACGGGCGTTTTATACATGGGTTTGGCGGTGCGGGACAAAGGTGCAGGAGCGGGTGGATCCGCACCGCCAAACTCATAATGAGGCCCTAAGTCTTTTTTTATTTTTATTTTTCTGCCATTTACCCCAGTTTCTATGATTGTGTAGTCTTTCTTTGTCGTTTTGGACTGTTCGTGGAGTTTGTTTTTTGCTGTTTCTGGTTCAGGTAGGACTATTTTAAAGTCATGTTTTAAGAATTTTGTGTTGGGGGTGTTAAGAGTTAGCTAGGTAAGTCTTTGTTAGTGATTATTATTTTAGTGTGCTGTTTCTTAGTGTAGTTTGTGTTATTTGAGGGCAGTGTGGGAAGCTCTATTCTTAAATGTAACATATGTAGTTTGGTGTTATTTTTATGAATTTATCATTCTTTCTAATAATTTTCTACTGTGGTGCAATGTATATGAGGGTTGTAAATGTTCTTTGGTGGGTTTATATACGTTTGCTTTACAGGTTTGTTTCCGGACATCATTGTTTATCATTAACCAGGATGCATTTTTTTTTATTTCAAGCAGAAACACTTGGGTATTTTTTAAAGAATTATTTTTTTTACTTTTTCCTTGATTTTTTGGTTTTCCTGAAGTGGTTATTTATTTTATTTTTACTTTTCGGATTTTTGATGGATTCCCTGGATTATTGGAATTGTATTGGATGTTTTAATTTCTATATTGTTTATTTTTGCATTATCTTAGGGTCTTTTTTATCAATTCGTTTTTTACTTTTTTTTGCTATTATTTTTTTTTTAATTGTCATTTCACTTACCAGGACTTCAGCTTCAAAATTGTAAGTGTTATTTAATCTTATTTTTTATGTTATTGGGTGGGTAATTTATTACTTAATGTTGATATTTAGAAGTTCTTTTATTATTATTTAGAAATAGATTTTAAGTATGTGTTTTGTTTTTATAGAAATGTTAAATTGTGTTTTTCGTGTGGTGTTTCTAAAGTGAGGTTCTTCTTGTTCATTACAGATATGGTAGGCCTTGGTTGGCAAAGAGTTTTACTTTACATGCTAGGAGTTCATGCATTTCTTTAGTTTGGTTAGATATTTTTGGCTTGATTTGTGTGAAGGATTGTTCCATTCTTAGTTTCTGGTAGTTTTGTTATATGTATCTCTAGGAATTGGTAGAGTGTAGGATGGCTTCTTCCATGTGTTCCTTGAAAGGCACCCTTCCACTGTGTTACTTTTTTTTTTTCCATTTATTTATTATCATTTTTAAAACAATACACCGGCACGACAACATGTGCCTTACATCAATATTCTTAAAACATGTAAAAATCGGGTCACATAACATCACCATGTCTGTCATAAACAAGTGTAGACCACAGTACTTGGGCTTCGATAATGAGATATTGAATTACACATTTCTAATTTGTTCATGATTCGTGTCTGTTATCTGGATTTCAATCCTCTGTGACCTGAGGTGTAATATGTTGATGGCTCAGTGTCCCAGAGGGTGGAGTGGACAAAATATCGAAAACATAAATATCGTCGGACACAATATTGTGTCAAAAATATCGAGGACAAGAATATCGTGAAGGTCATTTCTTATGGGTAAGTAAAGTTTTACTATATATAACTCCACATATATGTACTTTGACGATATATATATCTTCAAGGTACGTAGATCTGGAGTTAAGAATAGTAAATTTATACCTATCTATTGGCACTTACCTACTCGATATTCTTGTCCTCGATATTTTGGACACGATATTCTGTCCACACGATATTTTGTTTTCGATATTCTGTCGGTGAACCTCCCAGAGTACCTGTATCCTCAGTGATCGTGGGGGCTTCTGTCATTTAGTCCTCCGGATGTAGTATGTTATCTGTCTAGTGCCTCTGGGTTTGTTAATAAGTAGGTGCGCAGAGGGTCCCAGACATCTCGGGGCCTAGAGGATATGGGGAGTAGCTCCGTGTAGGTTAATGTTTGTTCCTGCCAGAAGAGTAATGCGTGTATCCATTCCATAAATTTGTGTGCCCGCCCTCTACCCCACCTGCTTGCCACCTTGCGCTTTGCGATTAGTAATCCTAGAGCTACATACCGCTTATATGCTGCAGGTATGTCTTCCGTGTATCCTAGGAGCGCAGTTATGGGCAACAAATTCAGTGGGGTTAGTATCATTTTTCCCAGGGCCTCAAATACCTGATTCCAGTAGTGTTAAATAGGCGCGCATTCCCATGCGACATGCAAAAAACCTGCCTGTAGCTGTCCACATCTATCGCAGGCATCATTGTCACGCAGCTGGAATTTGAGCATTTTAACAGGCGTATAATAGAGTCTGTGAAGGTATTTCAAGTGGATAATGCGTAGCCGGCTGTTCGCAGATACCTGTCCAGTTTGTTGACAGCAGTAGTTCCACTGCTTGTCACTAAGGGGTGCACCCATTGTGCCCGGGAGGTCGCCTCGTTTGACGGTGTAGCAATTTGCGTGCTGTAGTATATGAGAGTTATTACATGTGTAGGATTTGTGCTCTGTAGTAAACGATGGAGTGGAGCTAGTGTGGGCGGTTCGTCAGGGAACGCTGGGGTGGCTGCCCTCACACTCTGTCTCAGCCAAACGTACATAAACAGGTCCATTGCGGTGGGATCTACATTTGAGAAAAACTGCTCTCTGGTGCGGATATACAGGTCTCCCCATGTTGCAATGCGGACTTTGTCTACTAGTTGGCGGCATTGCACTTCCTGGGTCACCTCCAGTTCGGGGTGGTGGGCCACTGGAAGCAGAGGTGAGTATAACATCCCTATACCCAGTCTTTTCGCAATTCTTTGTCATGCTGTCACAGTGCACGCTACTGTGGTGGGGTTAGTGTCTCTTGCTCGGGTGCGTGTAGCTATAAACCCCGACAAAGGCGTTGGTGCCATGTAGCGTTGTTCGACCGCCAGGTGAGGCATAAACGGGGGGGGGGGGTGAACCAATATGTCGCATAATGCGCTTGCGTGCTAAGATAATATAGTTCAAAGTCGGGAGCCTCAAACCCCCCTTGTGTGAAAGGTAGAGTCTGAGTTTTCCATTTTAGTCTGGGATGCTTACCTCCCCAAGCGAGCCTGATCATTTGAGTTCTCAAAGTCTTAAAAAAGGGTTGGCCTGGAGTGAAAGGAATATTGATGAATAAGTACAGCAATTTAGGGAGGATACCCATTTTCATCAGGGATATTCTCCCTGCAATGGAGAGTGGCAGGGCAATCCACCTAGTAACTCATTCTGTTAGACCTTCTATCGCTCTTCCATAGTTGGCCCAGAGCAGTTCCGTTCTATCTTTAGAGACAGTTATCCCCAGGTACTTAACCTCATCAGAACACCATGCAATGGGGTAGTCCAGGGAGTAGGGTTGTGTCACGCTAGTAAGTGTCTTCCACTGTGTTACTTGCCTTTGCTTCTTGGAACATGGTGCTCTTACTTGGGTTGGTGTCTGTGTCCTGATCGGGGAAGACCAACCCAAGTATCTTCAACATAATCCATTAGTGGGGCTAGGTTAGTTTAGTTTCACTTTTTTTGTAATGGGGTATTCAGTTAGCTTGTCATAATGTTTAGTGCCTTCTGTTACAGGGACGTGTGTTAGAACTATTGATTTTTTTTAATCTCATGTGCAAATTTTTGGTTAGTTGCACAGTCTAAAATCAGGGTCGATTTTTGGAGATGCCTCCACATGCTCTGGTTAAATTATAGTAGCACCCCTGAATTGCAGTGTGTAAATAGGTTTTCAGCATTGTGGAAATCATTCAAAATTTCTGATGACGTTTTGAAGGTTATACTTGTTAGTTTGTTGTTTTATATGTGTTAGCATTTCAGTGTAATTTATACATTCTTTCTTTGGTAACAGTGAACACACTAATGGAATGTTTGTATTTTGGTATTTACCATGTATTGTGTATATTGACTGAATGATGGATGAACTTGAGCATGCTATCCATCAACTATGTGCAGTGGCGGCTGCCTTGGAACAGGGGGGTGAGGCGGGGAGATGAAAAAAGAAACTTACCTGTCGCAGCCACCGCCGTCTCTCCTCCGTCCACAGAACCGGAAGCACCCAGGCTCCCTGCCTCTCCCAGCCAATCACGACGCTGCATCAGCAGTGTCGTGATTTGTCTGAGCTGCCAAACAGGCCGTTCAGGCAGTGCCTGGGAGCCTAGGCATGTCCTCTACCGGGCTGTGCAACACAGTCCGGTGGAAAACATGCTAAGTGCGCATGACGGTTTGGCCGGCCCAAAACGGGCCCGCCAAACCGTCATGCAAGCACTCCTCACTCTGCTCTGACGGCGGCGAGCCCAGCCCCGCCCGACCTGGCTCCGAGTCCTGCAACGAAAAATAAAATTATAATAACGCTTGTTGTTATCATTTTATTTTAATTTTTTTGCACTGCTCGCTGAGCAGTGGGGCTACGCTCCTTCGCCTTATTGGAGGAGCCGCCACTGACTATATGTTACATTGTGGTAATGTTAGTAAATTGTTGTTAGTAGCATGAATTATATATATTTTTTCATTATTGTGTTTGAAATTAAACAAAAATGTGTCCTTTTATGTGTGTTTAGTAAGTGTTGAGGTATGTCTGTGTCTTCATATTGTTTAGGTGAAATTATATTTTTTTAGGTTTGGTATGCCAAGAGTTGGCCTGTTGCTTGTTCAAGAACTTTTGGAATTATAATTATACAAATTATATTTTTACATATTTTTAAGAGACTGATCAATTTGCTTTGAGGTTTAAACTGTGTTTGGAAAGTGTATATAGCACTTGTTTTGGGCTAGAAAAAGTGATTGGTTTAAGTGTGTGAAAAGCAGTATTTTACTGACTTAAGATTTGGGCCTTACCTGCAGGGTTGAACAGGAACTAGAAATTGTGGATTGAACCAATTTGTATCCAAGACGATTCTGACTTCTGGAGCACCTCCTTGCCCCCCTGCACACCAGTTTGTGCTCTAGTGATTGGCCCTCAAGCTTGTAAATAACCCTGACCCCTCCCCTCACACCTGCACAGGCCCTTAACTCAGTGGCGGAAACCCAAAGACAGGCCCCTCCATTTTGTAGCCCCAGCTTCTCTGAGCCTTAAACAGCACAGTGAGTGAGAACAAAGGAATGTGGTAAGAACACAGCCTTTAGTGCTGTGTAGTTTGAAACTTTAAAACTGCTGTTTTGCTCTACCAGTGACTGTTTAAATGTATCTCTTGGTTTCAGTGCACTTTGTACTTTTAACATTTCTCTCCTGGTTTTCCCCTAAACTGTGCTAAGGCCTTTAGAAGGCAACTCCCCCCCCCCCGCTTTTTACTAGCTAAGAAGGCAAAGTGCACCCCTTAGTCTAACCAGAGTGTGTTTAAGAGACTGCCTAATCTGCTTTGAGGTTTAAATTGTGTTTGGAAAGCGTATGTAGCACTTGTTTTAGGCTAGAAAAGGTGATTTGTTTAAGTGTGTGAAAAGCAGTATGTTAGTGGCTTTAGATTTGGGCCTTACCTGCACGGTTGAACAGGAACTAGAAAGTGTGTATTGAGCCTGTCTGTATCCAAGGAGATTCTGGCTTCAGGAGCACCTCCTTGCCCCCCTGCACACCAGTATGTTTTTATGGTCATATGCCCCTTATATAAGTTTCTTACTGGTTGTTGCATCTGTGCTCTGACTGGCTCCTAGGGCTAGGGTTTCTATTGGGCTTAGGGTTTGAGATCTGATTGGCTGATAGGGCTACGGTTCTGATTGGTTCCTAGGGCTAGGATTTCTATTGCACATAGGGCTTAGGGTTTGAGATCTGACTGGCTGATAGGGCTAGGGTTCTGATTGGTTCCTAGGGCTAGGGTTTCTATTGGACTTAGGGCTTAGGGTTTGAGAACTGATTGGCTGACAGAGCTAGGGTTCTGATTGGTTCATAGGGCTAGGGTTTCTATTGGACCTAGGGTTTATGGTTTGGGTTTTGATTGGCTGATAGGGCTAGGGCTGTGATTGGTTGATAGGGCCAAGCCTCCAATTCGTCCTAGGGTTTAGGGCTAGTGTTCTGATTTTTTAGGGTTAGAACTAGGGTTCCCATTCACCAAAGGATCACATTTTCTAGGGCTATTGAACTCTAGGGCTCAGGGCATCTCAGGCAGAACGTCAAGGATACAGGTGGATAGGGCAAGGGCAGTTGCCTTTTTGGGCTGGGTTGGGCTTAGGGCCAGAAATGTTGCTATTTTTACCATTTACCAGCCACCACCTTAACCTATCAACATCGTCAAACATAATAACACACTCCCAGCAATTGCACACTACTCATGCCCTGCAAACAAACCCTATCCACATTTCAGTGTCTCAACAACCACTACAAAACCCCACAAACTACAGCTATACACTCTTCTACCCCAGCTGCCACACAATGGCACCTTCACTCTCACACAAACACCACTCTGTCCTATGCCACTATCAAATCCACACATCACCAGCACAACGCAAACCCACATTATACATAACCTTAATCCCTTCAAACACACCCTCCATGTTCATACAAAACACAAGCTCTACCCTCTACTTGCTCCTAACAGACCCCTTTCCATCACCACCAAACCTATGCTCAACCCTCCCTCATATCATCCACCAACACCTTCCTCTTCTTTTTACCAAAAACACACAACCAAACAATCCTTATGCTCCACTCCACCACACATATTACCTCATCCAGCTATCAAATCTAACACAAACACTCATAACTCTTGTTCATCTCCTCTCACACACCACATACATTCTTCTCCACAATGCACAACACCACCCCTTTACCATTCAACTTCCACTCACCATAGTACTTTACATTCAAGTCTTTCACAGAAATCCACTACATCAATATCTCATCTCGATACTCCACAAAAACAAAACACACACACCTGCACATCAAAATCTCACACACATACACACAATTTCATACTATATTCCGTCACAAAATAGAAACAGACACCGACTCCCACCCTCATGACTTCACAAATAATAGAGATCCTCAACAATCTTTACTCCCAAATTTTCTATCTTCACCAACACCTACCACAAATACCTTAAAACAACAACTCTCATTCACCCGCCTCTCATCCATTGCACAATTTAGAGCCTTAACACATAGCCCACATGCTTCAGCACCACCCTAGCCCATATACCTTCCACCCTAAACAGACGCAAACAAAATAAACAACATGCCACTTTTAACAACTGCGCATCTCCCTGTCTATAAGACAACAGGACTACTCTACAAAAGCAACATAGATCACCAACTCACTCTCAACCACCATCTACACACGCAGACCCAACAAAATGCCTTCTAAGCCTGCTGGACGAGTATTATGATATAGACTAACAACACTATTGCCACCCTCATACAGATAATACCACCACTAATACCACACCTGTTTCAGGTTCAAAGAATACTGCTCACTCTTCTAGAAAACAAAGTCACACTACCACCAAAACACAATCTGTAGCCTGAATACTAGTAAATGCTCAATCACTCTCTAAAAACAAGCACCGCATCTACAATCGACTCACTGTCATACAACCTAACTTACTCTTCATAACTAAATCATGGTTGGGAGATGACAAGGCTGCAATGTTGCTTGAAGCGGTTCCTCCAGGCTATCAAGGTGTCACACAAAATCATATAGGCAAAAGAGGAGGTGGATTAGCTGTTATATTTACGTAAACAATAATTCTCACCAAAGCTGGCAACATTTCCACACAAGGTTGTGAGGCCTTCATCGCCAGAAGCAACCCTACACCATCTTCCTCCTGTAACTTCCTCCTTCTTTACAGATCGCCACCTAGCAATGCAACATTCCCAGACATGTTTCTAGACACAAACCTTATCACACTATACTCCAACATATGCATTGTTGGTGACCTACACAAATGGTTTGATGAACCCAATATACCCCATCTAAAAACTATCATCACTGGCCTAGACAAACTGAACTTACATCAGATCGTCTACAAACCCACACACATCGCTGGACACATCCTGGATGTCATTTTCTTAAATCCAGAACGAGTTACTGTTCAAAGGATTACTCCAGTCACATGGTCAGACCACCATTTGGTAGCTTTTCAACTCAAAACACCCCAAATCAACACACCTAAGGCCACATTGGTGCATCCACCTATCGACCATGGAACAAACTCAATATTGAATACTTAGAAACATAACTAACATCCAGCACAGATCTAAACACAATAAATTCTGTCCAAAAACTGAATAGCTCCAGGAAGCTTTTGATATCCTAATACTACTAAGAACAAGAAAACAGGACAAAATAAAACAAGCACCTTGGAGGAATGCAGAACTAAAAAAGACAAAACAACAAATTGCAAAGCTGCAATGCACCTGGCTCAAAACAAATGCCAATTAAGACAAACTTCACCTACATAAACTTAACAGAATAAACAAAGCCAATCATCAAAAAAGCTAAATAATACTTACTATGCATACAGAATTCTAAATTCTAAATGTGCAAATAAAGAAATGTATAAGATTCTCACAAAATTTCATGAACCTAAATGCACAGAAGGAAGTCATCCCATTGCTCAAGAATTTACTGAAACTGGCAAATCGTTACACAACGAAAACAGACATGTTGGACTCCTTTTTAGAACAAAGGAAAACCACCAACACATTTCCAACAATCCCCTCCAAGAGTAGGCTGACCCAGCCTCTGCATTCCTTCAAACAACTATCACAAAGTGTATTTATGGATCTTGTCAAAGCAAACAGGCCAGCCGGGCTTCCTTCTGACCCTTGTCCACCACAAATCTTCAAGAACATCCTTTTAAATACCTATGCTGCCACATAAGTAAGAAGAATCATCAAATATTCTTTAACTACAGGAATCTTTCCAGATGACTTAAAAAAGTGATACATACGCCCATTATTAAAGAAAACAAACCTGGAGCCGCATGACCCCAACAACTACAGACCGATTAGAAATGGGCCTTTCCTGGGCAAACTGATAGAAAGAATAGCATTTGCCCAGATGTCACAACCCATTGAAGTTAACTCCATACTTTCCGACTTCCAAACAGGATTCCATGCAGGAAGAGGCACGGAATCTGCCCTCATTGCCATCTGAAAGGACCTTAAAAACACAGTAGACCGGAACTGGGTTGCTGCACTGCTTCTCTATGACCTCTCAACTGCCTTCAACACAGTTGACCAGGACACCCTGATCCAAAGACTCTACAAAGCCAGCATACAGGGGTCTGCTCTTGACTGAATCACATCCTCCCTTTAAAACAGAACAAATGTCATCCATACTTCCCCTTTGTGATTCAAACCGTACTTCACAAAAGCAGGGGTCCCTCAAGGCTCTATTATTCCACCCATGCTTTTCAACAGCTACATGAATTCACTACCGACAATGATCAATGAATTTCAGCTCACATACTATAACTATGCAGATAACATGCAAATACTTCTTAAACTGGAAATCCTCAAAGATATTGGAAGTTCAAAAATCTTCAATGGCCTCAGAGCGATTGATCAATGGATGTAGCTTTCTCAAATTGAATGCTTCCAAAACTGAAATACTCACATGTGGCAATTGGAAAAATTATGACCCACTCTGCACCTGGCCTGACGATCTGAGACCACCTCCTAAAGTATCTAAGGGAGGAAGAAACTTTGGAATTACCATGGCCTCCAAGTTATCAATGAATGGCCAGTGGACAAATTAGCAAGATCAAGCTTCATTACTATGGAAACTCTGCAACGCATCTTTCTCCACCTAGGATTTCCACACAAGGTCCAGGTGACTATCTCTCTTGTACTGTCGAAACTTGATTACGCCGATAGCCTCTACCATGGATCATTTTCATTAACCCGTTCGGTGCTCATGACAGAACCATTCCGTCATGTGCACACTAGCACGAAATCCCTCTGCCGTAAACAGCAGAGGCATTTCCTTTCTTTTTGCCTCGGGAGGTGGGGAAGAGCTTTCCCAACCTCCTGAGGCATTTTTTTTTTTTCAGTGTAATGACGATCGCGCGCATGGCGTGCTGATGTCATTACATTGAAAATGAAACTGAAACTTAGTTTCAGTTTTACTGTGTCGGTGCCCATGGGGCTATCTCACCCTCCTTAGCACCGAAACACACAGGCGAGGTAGCATTGGAAAGGGGAGAACCTACAATTTCATTGGTACCCCTCCCTAGTGGATCCCTGCTTGGGGATCCCCAGAGGAGGCGATCCCCAAGCAGCGATCCACCCACTAGACACCAGAGAGGGGTGAACAGCCCCTTGGGCAAGGACCTTTGGTCCCCCATTTCAAAATGGGTGTATTAAGTCCTCCTGCCCCCGGGGGGGGGGGGGCAGAAAGCACCCTAGACACCAGGGATTCTTTTTTTTTTTAAAGTTCAGGGGTGGGGGCTGCTGCGAATGGGCATGCCAATGCCCCCCCCCCTTGGAGGCAGTTGGGGGCAATAGCCCCTGATCTGCCCCCTGGGGGGGCAGCAAGCCCAATAGGCACCAGGGATCAGTTTTTTTTTTTATACGTAGGGGTGGGGGCTGCCCAGAATGGGCTTGCCAGTGTCCCCACCCCAAAATAAATTGCCACAGTCTTTCTGCCCCCCACACCCCGGAAGGCAGATGTGGACAGTAGCTGCAATCTGCCCCCCAGGGGGCAGAAGACACCTTAGACACCAGAGATTATTTTTTTATAGTTCAGGGGTGGGGGCTGCCCAGAATGGGCATGCCAATGCCCCCACCCTTCCCCCCCAAAAAAATTCCAAAGTCTTTCTGCCTCCACAGGAGGCAGATGGGGGCAATAGCCCCTGATGTTCCCCCCCAGGGGGGCAGAAAGCCCACTAGGCACCAGGGATTAGGTTTTTTGTCTATACATAGGGGTAGGGGCTGCCCAGAATGGGCATTCCAATGCCCCCTCCCCCAAAACAACTTTGCCACCGTTTTTCTGCCCCCCCCCCCCGGAGGCAGATGGGGGCAATAGCCCCTCATCTGCCCCCCGGGAGGACAGAAAGCCCACTAGGCACCAGGGATTTTTTTTTTTTTTTTTATATGTAGGGTTTGGGGCTGCCCAGAATGGGCATGCCAATGCCCCCACCCCCCCAAACAAATGCCATAGTCTTTCTGCCCCCCCCAGGAGGCAGATGGGGGCAATAGCCCTTGATCTGCCCCCTGGGGCGGCAGAAAGCCCACTAGGCACCAGGGAATATTATTATTTTTTTATACGTAGGGGTTGGGGCTGCCCAGAATGGGCATGCCAATGCCCCCACCACCCAAACAAATGCCATAGTCTTTCTCCCCCCCCCCCCAGGAGGCAGATGGGGTCAATAGCCCCTGATCTGCCCCCCTGGGGCGGCAGAAAGCCCACTAGGCACTAGGGATTTTTTTTACTATTATACGTAGGGGTGGGGGCTGCCCAGAATGGGCATGCCAATGCACTCACCCTCCAAAACAATTAACCACAGTCTTTCTGCCTCCCCGGGAGATGGGGCAATAGCCCGGGGGGCAGAGAGCCCACTAGGTGCAAGGGATTGTGCTGGTTTATTTTACGTAGGGGTGGGGGCTGCCCAGAATTTGATTAGACGCTTAGGGGTCTCTGTCATATTTTATCTATCACAATATGTAAATATGATCATAACAATCGTATCTACAATTGAGAAAAATATAAAAATAAAATGAACAAAAACATTTTTTTTAAAATGCACAAATAATATAGCTTCAAGTACAGCAACACTTGAAAGTCTGAGTTTCTAACTATCTATCCACTTATGGGACTTTATACTATACAACTTTATTTCTCGATCTTCTCGATCATCCTTATACATGTATACCCTTTCTAAGTAGTTATGTATCTATATATTTATTACTTTACTCCTACTGTAGAAGAAAAAAAAACCTTCGACTCTCTCAAATGCACTACTTCATGTCTCATCCAACACCTCTCTCAATATATCCTCTACCTCCACTCTCTGACTCATCCCAAACCTCATTCTACTACTATGAGATCCCACATGACCCTTCCTAGACTCGTCCCTCTTATACGTCTCCATGGCTCACCCATTCTTCATTTTACTACTATGATCTCCCAAATAACCCTTTCTAGTTTCTTCCCTCATGTATCCCTCTTTTGACTCATGCCAAACCTCATTTTATACTATGATCTCCCTAATCCCTTTCTAGACTTGTCCCTCCTCTTTCCTTCCTTTGACTCATCACAAACCTCATCTTACTACTATGATCTCCTAAATACACTTTCTAGACTCTTCCCTCCACCATCCCTCCCTTTAATCAAAATAACAGACTCACATGTCCATCTCTCAAATTAATAACTTTTCCGTATACTAATCCACAACTAATCATTTTTGGGTTCCACAGTAGCTTGCTACTTGCCAAAAAGTGCTTTAGTGCCTCATCAGGGGTAGTAAGCGCTATGTAAATACAATTACAATTGTTCTTGTTGGCTTTTGTGAGCTCAAACTGGCTTCCTTAGAATATTTTTGACTTCTATTTCAGTAATATTTGGGGGAAGATTATGTTCTTAAATTTTCTTCTATTTCATCTTTAGTGATAGACCTGTCATTGCATGCATTTGAATAATATTTGATGCTTTTCCAGTGTGTTTTCCCACTGGCGGTGCTCTTTTTATTGTAAGTGTTTCATCTGTAATATAATAACTGCTTCCCTTTTTTGGGATGTGATGTATTTTGCTGTTTCTCTAATTTTATTTGTGGGTTTTAAAGGGGACATACTAAAAGTATCATTGTGGATGATGGGCTGTATTCTCTTAAGTCTCCACCGGCGGCTGCATAGTTTAATGCTCACATGTGAAAAGTGAATGTTAACTCTCTTCAGCAATTGCTATTGTTTACTTATCAGGATGCGTTTTAATCTTTTTGTTCACCGCTGCCTTGTTGGTAGTCACATAGTACGCATTTGGAGATATTTTCATCTATATATGAAACGTGATTTTTTTACCTTATAGGATATGATGTTTAATACCAATGTAGATTTCTGGCGATTATATGTTGATTTAAATGTTGCATTGGTGGGTCACAAACATCTGCAATGCACCTATTTTCAATGGTAGCGGACACACAATATACATTACGAAAAAGGAATTATTGGTTGGTTTCCCCTATGTTCTAATGGCTTCTCTTGGGAAAATAGGAATAGATCATATTTGTCATTGGGGATTATGGGTGGTAAATGGCTGCTATATGTCCCAGGCATTGTATTTTACTTATTCCTCTTGGGATGAGTGGAGCGATTTTCTATGGGTCTTAAATAGCTGTTATATATACCTACCATTGTATTTTAGTAATTGCTGAACAAAATGTCCAAATCTGTGTTCTACGTGGGGAACTGTTTGCAATAAATAGCCATTGAATATAATTGGGAATGTATTAGTGTTGTTCGAGGCAGGAAATGGGGATAGCGATTTCCTACATGGGGATTATCGGTGTTAACTTGCTGTTACGTATACGTGGCACTGTATTTTTGTGATTCCTGTAAGAAAATGGCAATAGCTAATTCACTCACGGGGGCTTATGGGCTTTGAAGGGCTGTTATATACATTTTCCCCTATATTCTAATGATTCCTGTTAGGAAAATGGCAATAGATAATGTTTACATGGGGGAATATGGGAGGAATTGGCTCCTACGTATCATGGGCACACAGAATTAGTTATTACTCTTGGGATAGTGGGCATAGCAATTTCCTACATGGGTGAGGGGATGATTGCTAAACTGCTGTTACCTATACCTGTCACTGTATTTTAGTGATTCATGTTAGGGAAATGTGCATACTATTTTTTCACATGGGAGATGAAGGGCTGTTGCATATACCTACCACTGTATTTTAGTGTTGTGTCATGTCATGTCATGGTATGTGCATTTCTAAAGCACACTGTCACCCTCGGGATATCCTGCACCTGGCTGCTGAGGAAATGGACATAGAAATTTTCAGTATGTGGAGGATGATGAGGAGTGAAGGGCAGTTGAATACATTTTCCCCGGTTCCTGTTAGGAAAATGGGAACAGATAATGTTTATGTGAGGGATCATAGCTGGTAAATTGGTCCTTCCTATCTTGGGCATGGTATTTTATATGTTCCTCTTGTGATAATAGTTATAGCAATTTTCTACATGTGGGATGATGGGTGTCATAGTAAGTAATTCTTTATTGATAGATTAATTAAAATCTTTTCAATATACATAGTCAACAATCAATAGGAAGATAAAAAAAAGAGGCCTTGAATATTGGAACTAGCACAGGACAAATATTCCTCAGTCACCAGTATTACTTCGCATGTGTTTACCATTCTAGGGGTTGAGGCATACGTTCACATGTGGACAAAATAGTGATAAGAGCTTGGCTGCTCTGTTGGTGATACGTTTGAAGGCAGCATATTCCATGGGGGTGTGCCAAGCTTCCTCTAATTGCAGCGCTTTAATTGATTGCTGTATTGCGGGGAAGAATGACTACTTTTCGTGAGCCTGCTTTTCTATTTTGAGCCAGCACTAATGCAAGAGCGAATTCACTTCGGCTGCCCTCAGCCTCCAACACAATTTGGCTAAGGCTCCATTCCTTTCTGGGCCCTGATGGTACAGGCTAAATTCGAGCTAGATTTGGGCTTGCGAAACATATTGTGGGATCGCAAAGAGTTTTTAAAAAGGCTCAAATGTAAAGTGTTTAAAGTAGCTACATCTTTCCATTCAAGCAGTTCAGAGCCATAAGATATTGAAGGTATGAATTTAGCACTCGCAACCTGAAGGAGATGGTGAGTCGAGGGGTTTTAAATGCTAACAACAGACTGTTTGCTATGGCTCTTCTTGATTGAAGGTGCCAGGTATATGTGGGCTTCGTGTTTTTTATGTGGACACGTGAACAAAGTACCTTGGTTTTGCTAAAGTTAAGATGCAGCTGCAGATTGGTGGTGTATCCCGATAGTTGATCTATCAGATGCTGCAGGCCGATTGGAGTTTTGCTGAGCAGGACAATATCGTCTGCATATTGCAAGCTTCTTGGTTGTTCTTGGCTCAGCCTTGGGGAGGGGGGGAACACTTGTGCCAGGTGGCTATCAAGATCGGGCGTGTAGATATTAAATCAACAGGGGAAGACAGACACCCCTGTTTTAGGCCTATGTTGGTGGAGATTTTGTGGGGCGGTTCTTCGGCTATCGCCGATCTTGGTTTGTACCCAAGTGTTGGCATTAAGATCGATAATTACCTTCAGCAATTTCGCCAGCACCCCCCAGCGTGACATTTTTTCCCACCCCTGAGCCCACTGGACTTTATCGAAGATTGCCTTTAAATTGATGAAGCAGGCGTAGAGCTTGCTGTATTTTGCAGTTTCTTGATCAGCGAGTAATGTGATCGCCAGCAAGTTGGCTAATGTGCTCATTCCTGCTCTGAATCCAGTTTGCGTTTACGGGATTATGTTTGATTGGTTAACCCAGTCCGCAGGTCAACGAGCAAATTGGAGGCATAGATCTTAGCTTCTCATCGATTAAAGTTATTAATCTGTAGTTGATTAGGATTGAGTGCTCACCTGATGTGTATATTAGTTGCAATATGCTGCCTCGCCAGGAGTCCGGGATGGTATTTGTTGACAGGCATAGTTGAATAGTGGTATTAAATGCGTAGCCCAGAACGGGGTCCTTTTTGAATAGCACGTTTGGATGGCCATTGGGCCCAGGGGCCCGTCGGAAATGATTCTTTTCAAAGTATGTGTAACCTGTGTGTGGGAGATCATGAGATGGGGCGCCTCTGTAGCTTGAATACTCTGATATGGCTGATTCTGTAATGCTGGAGTTGTGATGCCGATGACTGCAGTTTGCCACTTTATTGATTTTGGCCCAGAAGGGTTTTGAATTTTTTGGTTTGCTTACGTGAAGCAATTTAATCCAGAAGTCCCACCAAGAAATTGAGTTTGGCTGACCAAATAGCTTTTTGTAGGCTTGTTTCATTTGAGCAGTTTTGCTTTTGGGTTTGTTACTGATTTGACCTCCTGATGGAAGAATGCGCCTAAGCTCCTGTTTGAGTTGCCTTTTAATGATCTGCAATTGTGGAGTGAACCCTTCTGCCGCAGTCAGACCGCCACCTTGTTTGCTGGGAGGTATAGTTAGATATTTTGGTATAAGCGCCTTGACAAAGGCTTCCCAAGTCTGGATGGGTGAAATGCTAGAGGTTGCACGTGGCGGCTCCGATTTAAAGTGGAGAGTAATGAACTCCATGATGTGCTCTGTTATCGTGTCTTCCATATGAGACACCTCATGTTAAGCAGCGGTGGGGATGAGGACAGGCCATTTGCTTCTGGGGCCCGAGGTGGAATAATCTCTAATATGAATGTTTGGGCAGAGTGATCACTCTCTAGTCTCGCTTTTATTGCAACGTCGGTGATTCCTGCGAATAATTCAGGGACTACTAAAGTGTAATCTAAGGTGGAATTTGCCTTATCTGTCTGGTGAATGCTGCTGGTTGGTCCGGTGGGCTCCGCCCATTTACCAAATACAGTCCCATGGCTTCTAGTGCAATTATACACGTCCTACCTGGTTGGCCTGGTCTGGCCTGGTTGTGAATTATTCCGAGATCTGAGTTGGGTGCTTGACATCTGAGCCTTGCATAAGTTCAGATTGAAGTCACCCGACAGCATTGTCTGAGCTTGTGGAAACTTGGGGGCATATTTACAATGACCCTACGGCATATCTACTCCGCCAGAGCGTCACTTTTGTGATGCTCCGGAGGCACAGTGTGCCGGCCCATATTTACAAGGCCACGCAAAGCCACCCTGCATGGCTTTTCATGGCCTTGTAAATGTGGAGTAAGGCAGTGCTTACTCTGTGTGGAAGGGGCTTTCCATGGGTTTTGCTGGGGGTGTTCCCATGCAACACCCATGGTTTTTGACACTGCCCCAAATTTACAACATAGTGTAAATCTGGGGCAGCGCCAAAACTAACTCCTTCCCAAAGCAAGTGTTAAGAGAAGAAATGTTTACATTTCTCCTTGTTTTTCCTCTGTCCATGTGTGCTACATTCTGCAGCACACATAGAACGAGGAAAACGCCTCCTTTGATTGTTTTTGTGCAGGAAGGTGTCCCTTCCTGCACAAAACCAATCATGTCAACAACACAGACACTCTTCCAACATGGTGCTAGGATGCCTGCGTTGGCGCTCAACTGCAGTTTGTGCGCAAGCAGAAAGGACAGGAATGTGCCGGCAGTTCGGGCTGGACTGTTCCCATGAGGCACAGGGTCAAGACTGATTTGCATATGGCCAGGTCTAAACTGGGGTGGCATGGTGAGCAAAATAATGATGGATTTAACCCAGATCTCTTGACTGGGGGTGAATGTTTTGATTTGTTCTGCATTCCGTCCATCAATTGTGTGTCTTTTGCTTTCTCGCCCTAAGTGCGCCGGGTATGCCCAGAAGTGGGTCCCGGGCTCACTGTGCCACTGGATTCAAGCTATCCTGGCTGATGAGGGTAGAAACCCCGAAACTGGTCCTAGGATGCTTGTTTCCGGTCCAGGGAGGACCTGGCTTGGCAGTTCGGGCTGGACTGTTCCCATGAGGCACAGGGTCAAGACTGATTTGCATATGGCCAGGTCTAAACTGGGGTGGCATGGTGGGCAAAAGAATGATAGATTTAACCCAGATCTCTTGACTGGGGGTGAATGTTTTGATTTGTTCTGCATTTCGTCCATCAATTGTGTGTCTTTTGCTTTCTCGCCCTAAGTGCGCCGGTTATGCCCAGACGTGGGTCCCGGGCTCACTGTGCCACTGGATTCAAGCTATCCTGGCTGATGAGGGAGTGAAACCCCGAAACCGGTCCTAGGATGCTTTTTTCCGGTCCAGGGAGGACCTGGCTTGGCAGTTCGGCTGGACTGTTCCCATGAGGCACAGGATCAAGACTGATTTGCATATGGCCAGGTCTAAACTGGGGTGGCATGGTGAGCAAAAGAATGTTGGATTTAACCCAGATCTCTTGACTGGGGGTGAATGTTTTGATTTGTTCTGCATTCCGTCCATCAATTGTGTGTCTTGTGGTATCTTGTAGATGCAGCACATTTCTGCCCTTTTCTTTTGAAGTAGGGCAGCGCAGCTAGAAGGCTTGCGATGCTGCCCTACATCAACATATTGTAAATATGCCCCATAGATTATAGAGTTTTAAGTAGGCCTATTAGGGTCTTAATCTTTGTGGGTTTATTCTTCTGAGCAGGATGGATGTATAGATTCAGAATTATTAGTGTGGAGTGCTTCTCTAATTGTGATGCCACTGTGACTTTGACGCATTGTATCCATGGTAAGCCCAGGTTCTCCACCTCATGGACCCATTGGATGTCAGTAGAGATATAGAGTGAGAGCCTTCCTCTCGCCCTGCCTGACTTGACTTCTTTTATTGCTGCATTGTGGTATTCTTTGTAGACCACGATTGATTTTTGAGCCTGCGGCCAGGTTTCTTGGAGCAGAAGGATATCGAATTCACATAAGATGCTTAGGAAGTCGTCCTCCCTCACCTTGCCACCAAGGCCATTCACATTCCAGGAGCAAATTTGGCAGGGGAGATCCTGAAGGAGGGTGCTTGACTGCATCACTCATGCAGCTCTAATGGATCTACTGCTGAAATGCCAGAATTTACTGTCTGTTGTGCTGCTCTAAATGGCAGTAGTGGTCTCATTATTTGAAAGCCTTCCCTAACTGCTGTTGGATGCTTGGGGTCGATCGCCCCCTTCAGCAGACTTGGTTCCGGCTTGATTGACGGTGGCAGGAGCGGGGGGCTTGAGTAGTAGGCTGGTTCCTGTTTCCTCATGTCGATTCCCCATGCTGCAAATTTATCCCTGTGCTGCCAGACTTGTGATGCAATGCTTTCATCCGACCAAACAATGGTAGTGATTCCCTGTTTGTTCTGAGTTAGGTCTGAATTGTACCGCTTCTATATTGTTAGACCTAGTATGATGCAGGCTTTGTGATGCTTCGAGCAGTCTTAGAACAGCACCCCAATTTAAAATGTTGTGATGCCTCCTGGATTTCTAGCAGGGAATCAACTCGAGCCTGACGTTCTCCTGATTTGCGCCACTAGCCCCTTGTGTCTGTTCCCTCGTTGTGGTTGTTGCCACTGGCGAAGTAAATGGCTGTGCCCAAATTGGTGGAACTTGAATGACAGGAAAGTGGATCTGAGACACTCTTTGGTTTTCGGGGTGGGGAGTCACCAAGGTGACCGATCTTTAAGCATTGTTTCCCCATGAGATAAATAAGTTGCTGTGTTTAGGCTTGGTCCAGCCAGTGGAGTGCGGTATTGTTTAATTAGTGATAACACCGGTGCTTAGGGTGCTGATTGGATGTGATGTTTCTGTTGTGACATCTGCCCCAAAAAGATATTGGTCAACATGCTATATCAGCAAAAGTCCCCTGTAGATGTTCTTGGGGCTCGGACGCTGATGTCACTTGTTGGTCGAGATGTTCACTTAACAGGGTGGCTATGTCTGGCTCAGTGACTTCCATGTATTCTTCCGGGCACCAAAATATCAGGTAAGATGCGATGGTAAGAACAGTGTCTTGGTCCTTCTCTTTGACCTTCCTCTTTTTGGGGGAGTCACAATGGGCTATGTTTTGTGAAAAGTGGACTTGTTTGGCTGTTTTTTCACGTCTATTTATCCTTGCTTTCCCCTTTTGAGAGGAAGGTTCGAGCGTTTATGGATAGCAAACCCCAGAGCTGGATCTTTTTGGGGAGCATGGCTGATTCGGCGGGGAAGTATATGATCCGTACAAATTTGGCGTCCCCATTAGCGATGTTAAATTATTTTCTGGCTTGTTGGATTCAATGTGCTCCTGTTGTGTAGAAGGTGGGTGTAGCCCTCCTGTTGTTGGACTCTTGAGCTGGTAGTGCTTTCAGAGGGTCTGCAACTTGTGGAGAATAAGCAAGTTTGGGAGACTTTGATTTCATCCATAAATCCTGATAGAATTGTGGGGACCGTGGCGAGAGCTCCACGGTTGAAACACATTGGTTATGGCTGGATCTTGCTGTACTCTTGTTATCGTGTCATTCAACACCTCTAGTTTGTGGTCAGTTCCCTGCAAGTGGACTGCAAGAGCTTTAAGATCGACTTGTATATCCAACTTATTGGTAGTATGTTATTGGCGATGGGATCACCTCCATGGTGCTTAGCAGATGGTTCCAGATAGACGAAGTTAATGGGTGGTTTGACGAGTCTGCGTTTAACCTTGCCGTCTGGTCAGGTGAGTTGTTTGCTATATTGACTTGGCCCTCTTTTGAACGTTAAGGGTACTCAGGTGAGGCAAGATTTCTTATTGTTTGCTCCTCTTTATTTCTCCTCGAGCAGGGACATTCCGCAAGGGGGATTTGACTCGCCAGTGGCAACAACAAAAGAATACTTTTATTTGATTTGTTAAAATCATAAAAGGGTGGAACATACCACCATGTGGTAGACAACGTCATATAAGAGTGAAGCATACCCCCGTGTGCTGGGCAGCACTACACAAATGTACATGATGAATAAAAACAGAAAGACAATTTAAAAGGGTGGGACATCCCCCGTGTGCTGGGCGACATTACGCAGGTGTACATGCTAAATAAAAACAGAAAAACAGTTTTAAAAGGGGAAGGATGGCCCTCGCATTAGAAGATTGATGCCAACAAACGACTGTTATGACAAAAATGCAGGACGCGTTGGAACTTGTGCTTGTGTGAGCGTGTCTGTCCCCCCTATCTCAAATAAAGTGCTTAGAGTGACATAGAATAAAAGGGAAGAGGGAGGAAAGGAAACTGCAAAGAGCGCCAAGAAAGGTCTGGGGCCGGCTGCAATATGTCCGTATTTCCCAGTTCCAGTTTTGCTGCAGCCTTCTTTTCGAGCTCTTGAGCTGCGAATGTCAGAAATTTAATTGTTTTGCAGGAAAGTTGGATCGAAGAGCCACTGAGGCATTTTATCACGGCCGCTCTACAGGTCCTGACTTGTGTTTCTCTTAGCATTGGCCTCAGAAGGATCTTCCTTGACTTGTGTAGGGCCGGGCAGATACATAAGATGTAATAGCGACTCTTCTCCCTTATAACAGAGGCGACAATCCAGAGATGGCCAAGTCCGTAACCATTTTGGGGTGAGGTCTTTGGTCGGGAACGACCCCAATCTCAGTAGACTTAGTTTTCTCTTATAGTGATCTCTGAAGCATTCTTGTAAGTAAGGTTGTTGTTTCAATTGTTTGTACGTTGGCATCACCAGTGGCAATTTGATGGGTGACAGCAATGTATTATAGTCATGTTTTAAGACTAAAGAAAGAGGTGGACTAATCTGGATGGTAGGCGGGTCCTGCAGCTGATCAAATGGACTTAGGAGAATCTCTCGCCATGCTGAGTTGTCATCAAGGGCCTCCTCCAGTTCTTCGTAAACTAGGTCGTTTTGGGGCTGTCTTGTGTGGCACGACTACGGGTGTGACTGAGATCTGTTCTGCACAGGAGCCTCATCTGGTTCTTTTCCATGCGTCTCTGAGTGCGGGGTGTCTGAGCAGTCCATTGAGATGCCTTGATTGCTCTGCCGCTGCCTCGTGTCATTCACTTCGACCTCTACCATGTGCTGGGCCTTGGAATGGATATCCTAGTTTGGCTCCTTTAGGGAATTAGGGGAGAGCTGAGATTGTAACTTTGAATCATGTTCTGGCTTCTTCTCACTCCCTGTCTGATTTGGCGAAGCCTGCAATGATGGCTGGCAAATTGTCTTGACTATGAGGGTGTGTGAGTCCTTTGATGAAGGCGATTTGTGGCTTTAGTCTGGCCTACGGCTTACCTGGGTGGGTGGGGCTATGCGCTTCTAAGGCAGCCTTTAAGTAATCAGTTGTTTTGGCCTTTCTAGGGCCCAAAGGCTTGGTGCAGGAGGTTGCTTCTGCTGTCAACTTGTTGTCTTCCCTGCTTGTCTCCTCTGCTGGCTCTACTTCAAAAACGGGGGCTGGGATTTCAGTGATGGGCGTGGGCTTCTCCTTCCCAATGCCCCTATGTCTTTTTGCTGTCTTCGTGTCCCCACAAACCATTGCTGATCTCATGATGTCCTGCTTGGCACACTGGCAAGACGACGGGAAGGCTGGGGTCAGGGGAGCGTCTCAGGAGGTGCAAGCCGCACCTGGACCTAGCTGGCCGCTTCTGCGCCTATTCCAACTCAGCCCTTGACAGCACCCCTAATGCTGCGCCACGCCCTTAGCTCTGACCTGCAAATGGATGGAGCCTGGGCTGGTTGCCCTCGCTGGCCTGCCCTTTACGTGGTGCGTACTTGGTCTTGCCCAGGCCTTGGCTCTCCGGCACCCGCCCTGCTCCCTGTGTTATCCTTGTTCTACTGGTGTACTGCTAGTGTGTGGCAGTGATGGTGCTGGCTGCGCTGGCTGGTGCTGACCGCTGGCCACTAGGCTGATAGGTCAATGCCCTCTGATGCACTGCATCAGTGTTTTTTCCAAAGCCTTGTGGTCTCAGTGTACTTATTTAGCCCTAGTTTGCCCCTACTGGTTGCCAAAAGGTGGAAGTCTAAGGAGACGACTATAGGGGGAGATTTAGGGCGCTGAGAGGGGTTGATCATCCGGCTGTGAGGCAGTTGAAGCGGGGGTTAAATGGTAGTTTATACCGCTGGCGCTGCAGGTTGAATTTTACGCTGATGAGGGCTGATTAGGCTGGAAGCTAATAAAGGGCCTCCCTTGCTACTAGGTTTCTGGTGAGAGTTAACTGCGGCTGTACAGGTGGGCCGCGGTAGGAAAGCTGCTACGCGAAAAAGCAGCACACCAAGCAGTTGCTTGATGAGTGAGTGGGTGAAGTATCAGCGGGATGAGGACGTAGTGCAAATGAGTGGTGCTCTGGAACGCCCTGTAATGGCCAGGTATTTGCGGCTGCACGATGGATCAGTGGGTCACTCAATACCTCAATGTCTCCTCGCAGCTCACTGCATTTCTCCTGGCGCTCCCGATGGTCCAGGCGATCCCCCAGTGAAGCTTCCTCGTTTAGCACCCTTGCTCGAGCCAGTCTCCGCTTCAGGCCGAGTTGGCGGTTTTAGCCGATTTAGGATGCTTGCCCTCTCCTCTCCCCTGGCAGCTAGATGCTCGGTGCCTCTGCGCTCCCAAGCAACTTCTCTGCCACGCCCACTTTCAGCGCCAGCACAGGAAAAGGAAGCAGTATCAGGATCAGCCTCTCACAACACTATGCAATTACAACTGTATTGGACGGGCACACCAAATGTCATAATGATGATGGGTGTTAAATGGCTGTTACATAAACCTGCCACTGTAGTGTAGTGATTTGTTTTAAAAGGGCCATATGTAGTTTTTACTTGGGGGGTGAAATGATCGTTACATGTACTTGTTACTGTTATTTAGAAAATGTTGAAGGAAAGTGGATATAGCTGTGCTCAGCATGGGGGGGGGTATTGGTGTTATATGGTCATTGAATATATTTGGGAATGTATTGGGGTTGGTCCAGGTAGGAAATGGGGATAGGGATTTTCTACATTGGGGATATTGGTCGTTAAATGGCTTTTACAAATACCTGCCACTGTATTTTAATGATTACTTTAAGGAAATAGTAATAGCTATTTTACTCACAGGGGACTATGGACTTTACACAGCTGTGACAACATTTTCTTCTATATGCTAATGGTCCTGTTAGGGAAATGGGAATAGATAATGTTTACATGGAGGATTATGGGTGGTAATTGGCTCCTACATAGCAAAGGTACAGAATATTCGTTATCCCTGGTGGGATAGTGAGTATAGAGAAATTCTTCATGGGGTAATTTGGTATTAAATGGCTGTTACATATAGCTGTCACAGAATTTTAGTCTTTCGTGTTAAGAAGAGATGAGCATACTTATTTAGTACATGGGGGATGCTGGGCATGAGATGACTGTTACATATATTTGCCACAGTATTTTCATGATTACTGTAAGTAACTTGAAATACCTATTTTATTCACAGGGGATTATGGGCTTTAAACAGCTGTTAAATACATTTTTCCCTATATTGTAATGGTCCTGTTAGGAAAATTTGAAGAGATAATGTTTACATGGGTGATTATTGGGCAGTAAATGGCTGTTACATATACCTGATACTGTTATTTAGTAAATGTTGAAGGAAAATGGGCATAGCGGTGTTCTGCATGGGGGATTATTGGTGGCACATGGCCATTGAATATATTTGGGATTGTATTAGGATTGTTCCAGGTATGAAATAAGGATAGCGGTTTTCTACATCATTGATGTTTGGCGTTAAATGGCTTTTCCAAATACCTGCCACTCTGTTGTCATGAATACTCTAATGGCCCTGTTAGGAAAATTGGAATAAAAAATGTTTACATGTGGGATTAAGGATGGTAATTGGCTTCTACATATCACAGGCCCAGAATATTAGTTATTCCTCTCGGGATAGTGGGTATATCGATTTTCTGCATGGAGATGATTGTATTATATGGCTGTTACATATACCTGTTACTGTATTTTTGTATTTCATGTTGAAGAAATGGGCATACTTATCATTTATATGAAGGATAATGAGCGTCAAATGGCTGTTTCACTCCTAATGGACACCACCAGAGGATCCAAATATATGTATTTTTCCCAACGTTTGTGGGATTGGAGTAAAACTAGCTATTCTGACCGCAATCCCAAATATATATGCACTTTCCCCGATTTTGATGGGATTGGAGAATAGTAAACCCACCCACTCTAAAATACAGATTCTTTCCCCAATGTTTGCTGCCTTGAAGTTATATTTCTTATCCCCACATCAAATTAATTTTTTTAATTAAATTGAATATTTTATTTTATTTGTATGCTGCTTTTAGTGTTGCTCTTTGATGTTTTTGTTTTCTTTCAGGTTTAAGTAATTTATTAAAGTATGTGGAAAGTGTAGACATCATAACATTTTTTAATTATATAGTGATTGCATGATTAATTAAGAATGTGATCAGAGATATGCATTTGTTTTAATTAAGAATTAAATATTTCAACAGTGCTGTTTTTTAACAATTTGTTTTAATATATTTATAACCAAAGTGTGTTTTTTGTAAAAGGCAATTAGTTTGTAAGAAAAGTAGTCTTTTTTTAAATAAATTCGTGTTTAATTAATTGTTTAAAAAAATTAAATAATTATTCTTTTCAAATTTGTTTTAAAAATTATAGGTATATCTTAACTTTGGTTTTTATTCAGCTGAGTACTTTTAAACAGTATATTTTGTAATATTTTATCTTTAAATTTGATTACTAATATTTAGCATATATTTTCTAAATTCTTTTATTTGTTTTATCATCCTATATTTTTGTATTTGATGTTTTAACTGTGGGTATTTTTATAGTTGATACTTTAGTAATTCACTTTTATCCATATAAACATTATTTTGGTAATAAATATTTTGACCTCAATATTTTTGTTGTCGGTATTTAGGACTACAAACACCTAAATATTAACATTAGTTGCACAGTGTGAGGGTTGAATGTGAGGTGGGGGCAAAAACATGTGGTGTTGCTTGAAATGTAAGAATAGGTGTATCTGCTCATACTAATCCGTAATTTCTTTGCAATGCTATGCTATCAATAGAAGTGCCTGTTAAGTACATATGTGTAGTTGACAGATGATAGACTTTCTCTCTCCTTCTTGGACTCTGTATTGAGTATCACAATTGACACCCTCATGTATATATACTGTGAGATCTCAGTACCTGTTTTTGACAAACCTGGGGCCAGATTTATCAAGGTTTAGCATCCCCTTGTGCCACGCAAGGAGGCGCAAGGGTAGCACAAAACCTAAGTGAGATTTATCAGGCCACGCAAGGTCACCTTGCGTGGCCCGCATGGCTTGATAAATCCAGAGTAACGCAAGGCAGCCCAAATTTCTGCTTGGCACTACTCTGCAGCATGGAGGCGTTCTATGAGTGGAGCTTCAGTGTTACCACGCATCCATACATGGAGTTTGGCGCATTTCCAGATTTACCATTAGTGGTAGACCTGGTAATGCGTCAAAATGGTAAGCCTCCCAAGGTGAGGCATAACGAGAATAAATATAATTATTTCTCCTACTGTATTTCCTCTTTCTGTTAGTGCTGTTTTCTGCAGCACACATAGAAAGAGGAAAATGCCTCTCAAGATTGTTTTCGGCAGGAAGGTGTCCCTTCTTGCACAAAAATAATCCTGCCTACAATGCAGCACTCTTTCACTCTGAGGCAATGATGCCTACATTGGTGCTAGCAGCCAAAAGTGTGCCATTGCTAGGAAAGAACAGGAATGCGCTGTATAATGGAAAATAGGGCGCATTCCTGCCCTTTCCAGTTCACGCAGCGCACAAAAGTTCATTATTTTAAAAGACCCGCTAGTCTCTCCTGCTGCAAAGGAAGTACACCCTGTGAGACAGGGGGAAGTTCTCCCAGATGCCCCTCTTGAAAATCAGCCTCCCAACAAAACCACCCCTCAGGCCACCAAATCCCCCGCAAGTTAAAAGAAAAAGGCAAGATGACTTTACAACAACCACTATTGGAGCCCAAAAACCTCATACAAAACCTTGTGCTCCGAAAGCAGATCCTGACCTTACTTGTCTTCTGGACATCAAGGCTGCCCTTTTGGAGGTAAGTAAACCCCTCTTTTCAAACCTCAAATCACTTTTGTTTGGCTTTCGAAATGACATCTCGAACCAGTTGAACCTTTTGGGGATAAGTTCAAGCACTTATGGTGCACTGCGTCATTTCACCATTGGCCCTGGGTATTCATATTCCATCACAGCCACTGTTTTTAAACACCATTACCCCTTTAAGTTCAACAGAGGATCAATCATTTGAATCCGGCCGGGCACTTCCATCAGTGTTATCCCAGTCTCACAATATGTTGACTCAATCATCTTCATTCACACCCACCCACCCTTCAATTGCCCCAAACATAGGCGACCCTAAGGGTGATCCCTCTGCAAAACAATTTGGTGGAGATCTGGTCCTGGTGGGGGGGGGGTGTAGGGATCGCCTGCAACTCCCACCTGACTGCACCCCTTATGTTATCATCCTTGCTGGCGTTCCCCCAGAGCAGACAAATGGTCAAGAAAACTGGTGCAGCTTAAAGAAATAGGTCACTCATTGGTGTAACGGAAATTTGGACTGGCAAATGAATTTTGCAAATTATTTCATCATGGTCAGAAAGGTAGGATGGGTGGGGTCCTCCAAAAATACCATTAAAGGGGACTTTGTGGTTATAAATTTTCGAAACTCCAATCTTGTTAGGCAGCTTTTACAGAGGCCTAATAATTCTTTTATCAGCCACCAACATCGTTCCCCCTTTTCTTGAGAAGTGATCTGAGATCTGGAAACCCAATATCTGCTCCATCTTTCCTTTATCCCAACCATTTTGTTGTTTTAGAAGGTTTGTTAGAAGTTGATTGACTGCGCAAGACGTCTACTTTTAAAACACCTCCTCCTGTTGTTGATCCCCCTCGTCCCATATCCATCCCACAGGCCTGAACCAGCTCAACTCCACTTCATCTTATTTCATGGAATATTGCAGGTATAAAAAACAAACTGAGGATTCCAGACTGGTTAGATATCTTCAAGGACATTGATGTGGTTTGCTGTCAAGAGACTTGGTCCCAGGAAGACTTTATTGATGGGTTTCAATCCTTCTGTTTACCGGCTGTACCATTTACCTCAGGTCGAGCTAAGGAGGGCTTGGGGATTTTTGTTTCCCTAAAAGATGGGCTCTTGAAAGTGGAGAAGCTATGGGGTTCACCATGTTCTCAAATATTGTGCCTCGAAATTTCTGGCCACCTGGATATACTTTTGATACATTTTTATTTTAAGTATTTTGTTAATCATCCTGTCAACCTAATTAAAGAGCTAGACACATTTGTCTCGGAGTACTTATTGAGTCACCCAGAAAGGGACGTGATTTTTATGGGTGGGTGACTTTAATTCCACAGTCTGCCCCATAGGGGAGAAGTGGATGTGTGGTGTCTCAGATGGTAGCAATAAGAACCTTACCCACTTTTTACACACCCTTTATGGGGATACCTTGAATCAGAATATCATGAAATTCAATCTTCATTGTAGTTCTGATTTTTCAGAGGGCATGGGGCCTCCCTGCCCCTCATTTACGGGTGAAGGAAAAGGTTCTATGATTGATATCTGATAGATACTGTTAGTTGTAGATTCCTTACCTTAGAATTTCCCCCAGGTTTCAGTCTGGATCTGGGAAAAGAAAAAACTCTAGTATTTTTTGGTACGCTCAGGTCCAGCGTTTAAACAACGGGGGTCAAATTGCCCCACTGAAATAAACTTTTCAGTAAATAAGATTGTCCATTTAAAATGGGTCAAAGTTGACCAGAAGAAACTATGGAACAATGTTATTTCTCAGAGTCACCAAGATATTATGGTGTTGTATTCCTCTTAGGGTATCCATAAACGGGCTTTCCAGTATCATGTCCTTATATAGGCACAATTCGCCCTGCCCTTATATAGGCATAAAATCCCAGCCCTTATTTAGGCATTAAACCAAGCACTCCAAATACAGGCATGGTCTCTGACATCCGTCCACCCTAACGTCACAACGAGTTCATGAAGAACAGACCCTTAGGCTGCGGGAGTTTCCCTAGTCCAGGACTATTGATTTTTTCAAGGACTCATATATTATGCATGAACCATTATTCCTTAGGGGGTTCATTCATGACGTCTTTCGCTGTCCAACTCACGTCAATACTAACATTCTTAGGTGCTCTCAGGTATAAATATACTTTCCCTAGCCCCTGTAAACCAGAGGAGACCTCGACTTCAGAGGAGCCCGTTTCCTGGCCTGACGCACTGAGAAGACGCTGTCATCCCTGCACGCAGAGAGTCCAGCTTCCAGTGATCTAACTTCCCTTGCGGGTGTTGGAGTTCGAGTCTGGCAAAGAGATTCCTACCTCTCTCATTCTTCAGGTATGGAGCTGACAAGAACCTAGAGGGACTCTTGGCATACTAGGCATACTAGACTTAACATACTCTTAGTATACCATAGTAAGGAATACATCACCTACTTCTTCCCTCTTCCTACACCTAGGTCAGGTTAGGTACATTGGGGTAGAATTAGCTTAGCAACGCATCGTATGAGTACTCGCATTTTTAGTCTGTGTTATTTATGTAAATGCATATGTACTAAAAGATAATGCTATCGCAGTATTATTTATTTCTACTGCTCACCCTGTACATTATTTATCTCGCATACTGTCTTGTGATCGTAACAGCACATTTTACTTACACCAGAAACAAGACTGTTCAATAAATCCTTTATTGAAACGCCCGTCTATTTCTTTCTGTGTAACTTGGAGAAAACTAAGCATGCACGACTGAGCTGAGTGAAATAGTTATCTATTGTTTCCACGACTCTGGGACACGTTCTGATTCTAAAGGGAAACACAGTGGTCATGTTTTGCGGCTGCCAGAAACTACTCCCTTCTTGTTGTCAAGGAGTTTCTAGTGGCCTCTGAGCTAGCTGGCACAAGTAATTAAGTTTAATATACTCGATAGGGACATACTGACCTTAGTCCTATGTCAAACCAATAGGATATATTATTCCAATGCGCAGAGCCTATTAGGGAAATAGGAGCTACACTACAATGGTTTGCTTGGCAGAGGACGCTAACCCTATCGACGTGGTCATGAGTTTTTGAGATTATTTGCAACCAAGCTGCTAACCAATTTTTAATTCAGACCAAACCTAAAGAGTGTCATCCTTTTAAATGGTTTCCCCCTAAGTGTACAGCAGCCCTACAATTACTCAAGGAGGCATTTAAGGGATCCCCACAAAATGCTGCTGGAATTAAATCCCTCAGGACTGCGTATAAAACAATTGTTGCTGTCAGGAAACAGGAAGTGAGGGAACAGGCCTGGGACGATATTCTTAGGTAAACTTAATTCCAAGATTCCAAGGCTTTCCGGGAAGTTGTTAACAGATCTTATTTTAGTGACAATAACTCTCATGTGATCGAATGTCATATTCCAGCTGCCAATTGGTTACATCACTTCTCGGAAATCTTTGGTAACTCTAGTTTAGCCCAAGACAGACAAGCAGTTAATTTCCATGTCCTCCTCAGGTAAAGCTCCAGGGCCAGAGGAGGCACCCATTGATGTTTTTAAACAAAACCCTGCATTCTGGGCGCCCCTTTTAACAGATGTCTTTCGCTGTGTAATGTTAGGTCAGATCCCGTTCTCCTGGAAGGATTCTACTATAGTGGCAATTTTTTAAAAAGGCAACAGAAATTCACCCATCTGTTACATGCCCATATCCCTTCTGGACTCCTCAGCTAAAATCATGGGGAGGGTAATTCTCTACCTTCTTGAGGAATGGGCTAGCAACACAAAGTTCTTTTCGGAGGTCCAATTATTTCTGCCTTGGGGTTGGTACCATCGAACAATCTTTGAACCTCCTCATGATCTCAAACATATATGCTCACGCCTTGGGGGCAATTCACATGGCTTTTATCGATTTGTCCGTCGCATTTGACCTGGTTGACAGGGAGAAGCTCTGGACAATGATGGGGAAAGCCGGAGTAAACCCAGCACTAATCACACTTTTGGGTAGATTACAAGAGGGAACAAATACATGGTTCTGTTTTGATGCCAGTGGTGATTGTCCCCCTTTCTTTCTCTCTAATAAAGGCATTAGACAGGGCTGTATCTTGGCACCATTTCTTTTTCTTTTTTACATAAACACCCTAGAGAAAGCACTGATTTTAAGAGATAAAGATCTCCCACGGGTCGGAGATCACGTCGTCCCTGTGCTTTTTTATGCAGATGACGCAGTCCTCTTAGCTCGTACAGCGAATGGGCTTCAGCTTTTATTGGATACTTTTAACGATTTTATGAGGGATTTAAACCTGAAAATCAACTATACCAAATCTTATACCATGATTTGTGGGCCCAAAAAGATGCCTTCTCATTTACATACTGTTGACGGGATTCTTATCACTAGAGCGCTAAATTTTAATTGTCTTTGTATCTTGTTCCCCTCTGATTTAAAATGGGAAAAACTCCTGACAGTGAGAGTAGGTAAGATGGAGGGGGCAATAGAGGGCCTATTCCGTTTCTCAAATAAATTAGGCCATAAACCTATCCAGGAGTTGATCACCTTGCTTAAGGCGAAGTGAATCCCTTTGGGGAACTTACAGGGCAGGAGTATGGAGTTATACTTTTCCAGGTCCTTTACAAACAATCGAGAATAAGTTTCTTTGTAGGTTGTTAGCTACCCCCCAGGGCACTGCCAACCTAATCACCCATCTGGAATCTGGCCTTTCTTTTCTTGAAGATGCAGCTTTAGCTACCCCTTTGCTCCTGTGGATTAAAGTTTGGACCTCCCCATTTTGTTCCTTCACCAAAGAGATTGTGATGGTCTGCCTAAAATTAGAACAAGTTAAAGCCATCCCCTAGTTGTCTTATGTAAGAAAAATTTTGGGGGAACTAGAACTTCCCCATTTCTTTTTTTCCCTAAATGAACGTACTGGAAGTGCAAAAGATAAGACGAAAACAGCCTTATACCGACATAAAAACCAGATGAGATTTTGCAACCAACATTCTTCAGTCTCAATTTTGCAATATTTATGTTCCAAACAAGAGGAAGGGGTTGAACGCTATCTCCTTTGGGTTACTAATATAGAACATAGGTTCTACCTCATCTGTTTTAGATTAGGCACGGTCCACTTTTTGGTAGCTCACCTCCAACAGGGTTCATGGTTTCACAGTTTACCCCTTGGTCCCTGTGATGGCACCGCAAAACAATCTCTTGCTCATTTCATGTTTTTCTGCAGGTTTTATTCCCAACCCAGAAGGTTCTTTTTACGACCCATTCTGCTGGCTTTTGGGGTTAGAAGTTATAATGCCAGCTTATCCCTTCTTTTACAATTAGAATCAAAACATTGTTGTTTTGCCATCACTAGTTTTTATCTGTGGGGCTTTGAAAATCAGAAACTCTCAGAAATAGAATTGGCTCAACCTAATTGCAGCATTTTTGATTCTATGAATTTTGTATGCATTTTAATTATTGATCCTTTTTAACTTTATCATTTATTTTTTATAACTGATTCCCTTTTATAGGTTTTATGTGTAGCTCATCATAATATGTTTAGCTCAAGTGGTATGTTTTTCGCCATTACGGTTTTACGTAGTCTTAAGTAAATCCGATTGATAATTCATCTGACCATTTGCCGGACTGACATCCCAAGTAACTTGGCGGACCCTGTATGTGACCTTTAATGGAATATTTAGAGGTATTAGTTTTCTCAGGTTTGTCTTAATCACATTGTACCTTACTGCAACGAAATGCTGTAAAACGTATTACATTTTATTTTATGCTTTTGCCCAGTGACCTGTATTTTATTGTTTCTTAATATTTATCTTGTTTACTTTTATGGTTCTTTGGAACAGAATAAGGATGTATGTATGACTGACTCACTGAGTACTGTTATATTTTGTGTTCCTACCTAGCGCTACCTATCCTAGTGTTTCTAGGGTGGGTGATTCTGCCAGAATCCCTGTAGGGTGATCCAACTCCCCCATTACCTGTGGGTAAGTGTCATCTGGGAGCCCGTCTTGGTTGATAGCTGGGCATCATCCCTCAAAGGAGGTAAACAGCAATCAGCTGGGCTGGAATTCCGGCATGGGGCAATCTCAGCAGTGTCTGCGAAATGCTCCTCTGTCTTAACAAAGGAGTGATGTTGTTTATATAATAAACTGCACTCACGTACTCATGTCAAAGCCCCAGTCAGGTCACTATTATTGATTCTTTTGCGTGAATGTAAGCAAGGCCATTTCAGAGAAATCCTGCACAGGCATGCAGCAAATGTGTGTGAAATGTCAGCGTTTAAGAAAAGATGGCAAATTTAAAACATGAGCATGTAAAATGGTGGTGTACCTACTCGGGCCTAAATGTGACCACATGACAGTTTGGATATGTCCCAAGACTCCGACTTTCGAGAAGCAAATAGACTGGAAGCAGTACTGGAGGCTTTTGTGGAATTTGAGTTTGACGAAGGAGCCAAGTTTATTGGCGAAACCATGAACAAATACCTTTTCTGTGAAAGACTCTTGAAATGCAAATTTATTACTCCTGAAAAGGTCCATGAAATACTTTTTAATGGCTGGATGTGAATCTTTAGGAAACCATCATACCCTGTAGTTGCCAGGTACAACAAGAAGCGTGCTGTCGAGCAAAAAGTAAAGATGACTAAACGGCTGCTGGCAAAAGAAAGGATGCTATGGAAAAGACTCTCTGTTAAAGGAATAGACTATGGGCCTTATTACGAGTTTGGTGGTCTGACCGTTGTAGGACCGCATCTGTCCCCGCCAGCAAGCCCACGGCACTGGCGGTCCAAGGTCGGCCGTATTACGAGTTGACCACAGGGCCAGCGGCGATCTAGCAGTGGTTTTGAGTGTTTTTCCCAAATATATCGATGCCTGTGTGTCGGATGCACAAATATGCATGATATATGTTGAAAAATACCATATACCCATTACCGGGGTTCAGCTTATATGTGGCCAGTCTTGGCAATGGGTATATGGTACAAAAAGGACTTACCTGTAGATCGCCACAAATAGGTTTGTAATCCTCGGTGTGAAGATCCTGCTATGAAGGGGGGACCTGGAGAAAGTGATCCACGTCAGAATCTGCCTGGAAGAACAAGAAAGGGGTGAGTACGCACCCCAATTCCTTCGTCACCGCCACCTTGAAGCAGGCGGTCGGACTGCCGAAGTTCAGGCAACTTGTAATAAGGATGGTGGTGCAGGTCCCCTGTACCGCCCTGTGGTGGCTGCCATTCCCCGATCGCGGACCTGGCGGTCGGCAGTCTGCTGTCGTCTCTGCGGTCCAGCGGCGGTATTCGTAAAGGCAGTCCGCCAAACTTGTAATACGGCAGTCGGAAATCTGAGCTCTCCATGCTCGGACCACCACTGCCGATATGGCAGTCCACGGGACTGTCAAACTCGTAATAAGGCCCTATGAGTTTCCAGGATTTTCCTCCCAAATCCCAATACAAAAAAGATAGCTATTAACTTAACGGCTGATCTCAACTTGTCAGTGAACTACCAGGACCCCACATCTGTCTGCACGCCTTCAGTCCTGGACCGTCAAAAGTCTATGACGATGCCAAATGATAGTGATGATGGCGATAATGAAATTATCCTTAATGTACCACACAGTGCGAAGAAAAATAGGAAGCGGACACCCCGGGCACTAAAAAGGACAAGCCTATAACCAGTTCCTCCATGCGGCACACTGAAAAACGCCCACCACCTACCGTGGCGAGGGACGTCTGGCGGATCTTGTGTGGTCCCTCAGGGACTCTCGGTCCCACAAGCCTTCTGTCTTCTGCGAGGAGGAGGAGGGACCCGTGGCCAGTTCCCTGTGGCACGCTCTGAAAAGCGCCCACCACCTACCGCAGCGTTGTATGTGCCCGGGCTCATCCCAGGCCAAGGGCGGAACCATCCATGCCCGTCTGAGACCGACGGAGGCTGGACTGGGCCCCTCCTCTTTTCTCGGGATACGGGCATTAGCATTGTGTGGGCTTGTTGCCTGCACCTTCCGACCACTGCATCGATTGGTGTTTAAACTGCCACCTCTGTGTGGAAACAGGGCCTTTGCTGGAGACTTAGTCATCTCTTCTGGGAACAAGTCACGAGTCATAGCTACCTGCTTGGAGGTATGCCGTAATAGTTTTACGTTGTTTTGCCATATCATAGTAGGTCTTTGGTAGCGTTATGTGAATAAGTCCCAAGAAGTGGGAAATAATTGTTTCCTTAAAAGTCACTGTGTTGTGACACCTTGAGGGGCTTTATTAACCTGCTTGCTTATTTCTTGATCTCCTGATATTGCTGACATTGATAGTGGCCTTTAAGTAAAGCTGCAGTGCTTGAATATTTCATTCCATACTTGCTGATGGGAAAACAGAAATTACCCATATATGCCTTGAAGCCACAGCTCAATACAACTATAGATGATTTTTTGACGCATGCTGTGGGCATCATTGACAAGGAGATCCAGCTGACGGAGCGTCGCCTTTGCCTCTCCTTTTCTACTTCTCTGCATCCCAGTCCCTCTGTAGCCTGTTTGCCTGGCTCCTTAACTGTAGATTCAGGGGCTGTGACGTTGTCCTTGTTGGAGGGAAAGCAAAAGGGTCAGTCATAGGATATGCCCACCGTACCCTCTTCTCCATCGAGGCCTAGGACTACAATTATCCAGGAGGTTGGCAGTAAATCGAAACAACCCAGGGTTAACACTGCTCAGTTGCCTAAGTCAAAAGACCTGCCTGCTAGGGGAAAGGATGAGTTGGATACCTTATTGGATTCTTTTTGTAATACCCCTATCCCTGCCCTGGACACTAGGCTGGTTTCGATTCGAGATAGGCTGGCTGCAGTTGAGCTGGAGCTCAACAAGTAGAATCAATTAGTGCAATCCATGTGAGATCGTATTGCCACCCTTGCCCCAACCACTCTCCCTGGCGCAGCTATCTTGAAGCCTACTTCAACTATGATGGGAGAAGGACAGCCAAGAGGGCTAGTGCACAGGGTGATACTTCACTATCTATACCCTGCCCATATGTGTCCACAAGTGTGCAGGCTTGCCCTGATATGCAATTTTTGGGAGACAAGCCAGCCCCTACGGCTCAACAGGGGGTAACTGGGTTTAGGGGAGGTGCCGTATGTCCACATGGCTCCCTGCAAGACATGAAGGCAGCGGAACAAGTTATTACTCCTAAACGTGAGGTGGAGGCCCCTCATTTTACTACAGTCATCCCTAACTTACCCCCTGAAGCCACGCTTTATGTTGTTGTTTTGGGCCACGTGCCCCCACTTAATTCAGGTTCTACAGAAAGCTTCAACCAATTGAAAAATAAGATCGCTCATTATCTGTACTCGCACTCTCCCTTGGAGACCCAGTCTAGAAGATGTATTGACATGGTCCGAAGGATTAAGTGGATAGGCAATGCAAAGAAATCCTTGGAGGGCGACTGTGCGATCATTAACTTTAACATGCCGTTTATTGCCGGTAGAATCCTTGCAGCTATCAAGCGTCCTAATGCTGATTCTGTCACTACTTCTATTTTGGCCCTTTCTCTGGGATTCTTCTATAGGCCTGTGCCGGTGGACCGTGTTTTAGATTTGAATCAGTGGCACACTCCACGTCGTCAATCTTTAGTCCAGGATGGCCGTTTAGCTGTACCCTGTGAGCTGGACCTTACTAACAGATTTGCTCCCTTGGCCAGTCTGGACAGCCGTGACTGATTTGAAGGGATTGCTGACAGGGAAGAGGCCATGATGAACATATCAAATCAGCATAAAGAGGAATCTACCGGACCCTGACGGGAAGGCGTTGAAACTCATTAGCTGGAATACTGCGGGGCTCGTGGGCAAGTTTAAGGATCCTTAGTGGCAGTATTTTGTCAGAGGCTTCAGAGTGATCTGTTTACAGGAGACCTGGACAACATCTAACTGTTTTTTCATAGAGAGGTACAAGACCTTTTTCACTCCAGCGACGGAATCTTGGAATGGAAGACCAGAGGGGGGTTTGGTTATTTTTGTATCATTGGCAATCAAGGGAATGTTTTCTGTGTTAACTATGAGGGCTTCTACTGCAGGGTTTAATATTTACTTTGGTTGGCCCTTCTAAGTTGATGCTGCTGAATTTGTACAATTCTAGGCCCTACTCGCAAGAATTAAGTAATATTCAGCCCTGGGTTTGTTTGTACGAAACCTGCGTGGCACCAATTCATCCACAGCTGACATCATGGTGGTAGGGGATTTTAATGTCCAACTGTTCATGGACCCCAGGGTGAGTTGGGAGAATGAGTGTGGTTGTATGCTTTTGCCAGGCTATCCCTTAGAATACGTGCACCAAGGTTCCTTCTAAAACGCTTTGTTAAACGAGTTTAATGTAGTTTTTTTCCTCGGATAAGATTTTGTCATCTGTGAGTGCTTTAATTTTGATTGGGCGAGGTTGCGAGAAGTTATTGACTTCATTTTTGTCTCAGCATCTCTTTTTCCTTTCATCACCAAGACAGAGATATCAATGAGCCCCTTTAGTGACCCTAACCCAGTGTTTGTGTTCTTATGTCGGTCTCCTTTGGCTCAGGAGCGCCCAGTGGGGGCTGGAGGAGTGACCAGGACTATGTCGCACAGCAGGAGACTGAGGTGGTCGCAAGTAGAGCCGGTAAACTTCTATAGGACATTGTACTCCCGTTGTGAAAATAAGTTTAGAGTCTGCCTATGGGATAGCAGTTTACCGCGTAAGATTCTGGGGACCTTCAAAAGATTTTCAATTTGGCATCCCAGCCTTTTGGAGGCCCCAGCACCACGGGCCACTATGGATAGGCTCAAATGGTTTGACAAGGGTTGTAACCTGGCACGGAAGCATCTTAATTGTGCCCTGAATGCCAAGCCCAGAGATCCCATCTTAGTGAAGAACAGTCGCACTCAGTATAAAAAGGAGCTGGCGAGGCATAAGAATGACCTTAGGGATGCGGCCTGGGAAGACCTGCTCGAAGCAAGTACCTTAAAAAATAGTTCCAAATTGTGGAGACTAGTTAATAGTCCATTTCTGGCTCCGGAATCCGCAGTGTCTCTGGGGTCTCATATCACGGAGGATTGGTGGGTCTCCTTTTTTGAGGAGTCTTTCGAGATTACACATCATGCTGAAGGAGAGGATGAGGGGATGCTGTCAGGGACCTCCAATTTGGTATTTTACCTTGAGAAAGTTAAGAAGGGTATAACAGGCTTAACCAGGCGTAAGGCCCCTGGACCCGACCGCATCCCTCCAGATATGTATATTTGGGACATTGAGGTATGAACCCCAGTTTTGACGTCACTTGTAAACGTGGCAGTTAGGAAGAGACCTCAGCAGACATGGGCGTCTTCAGTCATTGTCCCTGTTTTCAAAAAGGGGGCAGTGACAACCCTGCGTGTTACAGGCCCGTCTCACTTCTCAACTCTGTTGTGAAGGTAGTTGGGCGAATGCTCCTGGATAGATTAGGGAAGTGGGCTGAGGATAATGTTATTCTCTCAGAAGTACAGTATGGCTTTCGTTCTGGGAGGTCAACAGTGAACCAGTGTCTAAACTCTATATGGTCTTAAGTAAATACACCATCACTTACCCCGGCTCTATTCACTTAGGGTTTATGGATCTTTCCTCTGCGTTTGATCAAGTCAATCGAGGGAAATTATGGCAGGCCATGTTATCTATAAGGGTGGACCTGTGACATTGGCCTCTTTTTAAGAGCTCTGCTTATGAATACTACAGCCTCAGTACATTATTCTAGCGATCTTAAAGTGTTCTTGAAGTTTCCACATTAAAAGGGGGGTCCACCAGGGCTGTATTCTGGCCCCGTTTCTTTTTAATCTGTATATTAATAGCCTAGAGCTGGCCCTGATTGACGTCAAAGCAGACTGTCCGCTTGTGGGAGCCCGGTGTTTACTCATGCTCTTATATGCGGATGATGCTGTTATCATGGCCAAAACTGTAAGGGGTCTACAGTCCTTGTAGAACTCTTTTGCTAACTTCATGGAGGACTTAGATTTATCGGTTAATGCTCAAAAATCCTACGTAATGGTGGTTGGCCCGTGCAAGACCAAGACTTGCAGGTTTATTCTAGGGTCTAGTGCTCTTCCAAAGACAAGATTTTTATATTGTTTGGGTCTGTTATTTGATTCTTCACTGTGCTGGCGGCCTCTCGTGAGTAGGAAGAAGGAGGAATTTACAAGGGCAAATGCGGCGCTGTTTAGTTTTGCCTTAAGACTAAGGAGAAGACCAATTAAGGCCCTACCAGAGATCTATCAGGCAAAAGCATTTCCAAGGCAGTCTATGGGAGTGAGGTTTGGAGGTTTGTTAATCAGGCCAAACTGCAGACTGTTGAAAACTCTTTTAAGATGTCTTTTATGTGTCTTGCATAGCACACCAACATTTTCTGTGAATGAAGAACTGGGCATGGGGTATATAACAGATATCACGGCATTCCGCCCATTTTCATTATGGCTAGATATTTGGGCAAGGCCTGTGGCCAAATTGAATAAGGAGATTTTAAAAGACAATGGGCCTGATTAGGATGGCGGGCGGACGGAGATGGGGACCGACCGACATAGTGTCGGGGGTCCCACAGGCCAAATTACAATGCGACCGCCACTGTGGCGGTCGCATTGTACATGTTTTCCATTGTGGCGGGTGCTGCTTGCCGCAGCACCCGTCGCAATGGAAAAAATGCAGGATTTGCATTACCCTGCACTACGTGGCAGACACCATGCAGTGCCTGCCACATGGTGCAGGGAAATGTAGGGGGGCACCATAGGTGCTGCCCAAGTGCAAAACCAATCAATCAATCAATCAATCACAGAATTTGTAGAGCGCACTACTTACCCGCGAGGGTCTCAAGGCGCTGGGGAGAGGGGGGGGGGTTGCTGCTACTGGTCGAACAGCCAGGTCTTGAGTAGCCTCCTGAAGGTCAGCAGGTCTTGGGTCTGTCGTAGGCTTAGTGGAAGGGTGTTCCAGGTCTTGGCGGCGAGGTGTGAGAAGGATCTGCCGCCGGTGGTTGTTCTTCGAATGCGAGGGACGGTGGCGTGGGAGAGGTCGGCAGAGCGGAGCTGGCGGTTGGGGACGTAGAAGAAGAGTCGTCTGTTGAGGTAGGCTGGGCCAGTCTTGTGGAGTGCCTTGTGTGCGTGGATGAGGAGTTTGAAGGAGATTCTCCTGTCGACGGGGAGCCAGTGCAGGTTCCTCAGGTGGGGGTGATGTGGCTGTGGCGTGGTACGTCGAGGATCAGGCGTGCGGAGGCGTTTGTATGCGTTGCAGTCGCTTGATGAGCTTGGCCGGGGCTCCCGCGTAGAGGGCGTTCCCATAGTCAAGTCTGCTACTGACGAGGGCCTGGGTGACTGTTCTTCTTGTATCTGTCGGGATCCACCTGTAGATCTTGCGAAGCATGCGGAGGGTGTTGAAGCAGGAGGAGGAGACTGCTTCAAAACCAAAGTGCCCGGGAGAAATGGGGGCCTGCTACGGGCCCCCAAAGTCCATCCCTGCCAGCCTTTCCATGGCGGATAGACCGCTAATTCCCTACCATCATAATTTTCTATTGAAGGGTTTTGTTATACCAGTGGTTGGCCTTCTTTTGTGCTAGACTTAACCCAAGTTGGGCTGGAGTACATTTACACAGTTTTAGGTCCTTGTTAGCTGTAGCAACTATTTAAGTGCAGTTTATGAATAGCAATAGCTCTACTTTTTTGCAGGTAGGTACGTATCCATCCCATAACCACTCCTTAACCCTTGCAAAACCCCTCCTTACTCCTCCCTCAAACCCTCTCATCTTGTAGTAAGTATACACCATTATTCAATCCCTCCACATCCCACCACATTTACTCATAAAACATAGGAAGTCTTAATCTGCAGTTGGGGTGGTGATCTCCGCACAGAAAATATAGGAGAGGTTGAGGCAGAGGCCTTCGCACATAGGTCAGTGAATAGCATTTTCTAGTACATGAGTAGTACTTCTGTAGTAATACTAAACGTTTTACGAAATGCAATTTGTGGCTAGACCCCCCTAGGTTTATGAATAGTGGTTATCTGCACAACTCTGAATGTAGGGTTACCCATACTAGCAGGTGATTCAGAGAATATTTTGCCACAGATGTTCTACTATTGTGTGTTTTCACACTCCTGATAAAAACGGTACCCCACTTTTGTGGCTGGGCCTATGGCTCATGGCTGGAAAGGCCCCAAAACACAACGTGAAGACCTCAAAATTTCACCTTCAAGACTGAACCTTCTGGCCATTAGGGTAGCTGCAGTGCTTGGGCCTGGGATTGGCTGCAACCAAGAGAAAACTATCCAGACAGTATTTTTGTGACCAGTAAATAATTTTCTGAACCGACCTTTGAACAGCTCGGTTATATTAGGAAATTCCGATTCGGAGTGGATCACAATCCGACCTACCTCATTGATATTCATGAGGAAGGTCGCAAATTGTGACTCACTCCATTTAGAGGCCTTCATAGGGATGATGGCCTGCTATGGTATTCGCTTTTGTTTGCTTGAGAGTTGGCGGTGGTCTCATGGACCCCTGTATACTCCCCAATAAACTTTTTTTTTTTAATTCATAAAAGTGAATTATCCTAGAGGGACACCCATCTCGAGGGTCTATGAAATTTCACAGTTCTGCAACTGGATTTCAGTTGCAAAAGACTGATACATATGATAACGATTCAGTATTTGGAAGGGACACTTACACCACAACCTTCCAAGAAACTGAACTGGTCCATTTGGAATTCCATTTCAAGAGTCAGCAAACCTTTTCCAACTCCTAAAATAGAATTAGTACATAGCAAAATACTTTTTAATGGTTGTAAACGTTAAATTGGCGCATTTGCAACTGTGAAAATGCTTCACAAAGCTGGCCCCAAATGACTACTACAAAAATAACTAATATGAAAATGTTAATTACGATAAATAGTTTATTAAGATAAATAATAGAATTTAAAAAAATATATATATATAGTTAAAAAATTAATTTAAAATATTTTAAAATATATTGAAATATTGTTAAATAAATGTAATTAAAGAGTAATCATTAAAGAATACACTATTTGAAAGTACTTTATTGAACAAAAATAAAAAAATAAGTATTGTGTCTATTTTGTATTTTATATCTTATAAAAATAAACAAAACATATTTGCTCCTTAGATAGAAAAGTATTGCTCCTTAGATAGAAAAAATGTTACAAGCATAAAAAGTTATAATAAATTAAATAGTTGAAAAAAAGAAAAAGCTAAAAAAACTGACAATACAATCTCCAAGCGCATTCTCCATAATCATGCAAGTGCTGTACACAATGCCAATATTAATTTATTTTGACATTTCTGCTCTTTTCTACATTCTTTAAAAAATTACTTAAACATGGAAAAAATCAAAGAACATCAAAAGAAAATTAATATTATATTAAACATTATATTATAAATTGTAAAATATAAATGATTAATTACAGTTCATTGTTTTCACAAATATATTTTGATGTTGGGATAAGTAAGCCTGGGCAAAATTAGTGCCAGTGTCATTCATATAATATTGGGAATTTCATGTTACGCTAGTTACGCAAAATCCCCAAAATTACGCCATTACTCCACTTGCGGTAAAGATTTACAGTGAACCGCACCATTCATGGTAAAAATTTGCTGTGAATTCACGCAAACAACAGAGTGCAAGAAACTGTTTTTTCGGCACTTTGTTTAAATCCATCCTCATGCCACAATTTGAGGCGAGGATGCATTTCATGCTAAAATATAGCTTTATATGATAGTTTTGCATTTCAAGTAACTACCCCATAAAGTTTTGCATAATTATGCAAAATTACACATGCATCTAGGAATTATATTCGCTAACATAACCACAACACAACAAACACTGGGGAAAGTGTATGTATTTGGGGGAGTCACTTTACTATTCTTACACCAGTCCAACAAACATTGGGGAAAAATGCATATATTTACTTTTGTAATTCCGATCCCACCAAAATTGGGGAAGTGCATGTATTTGCGGGGGTTGGGGGGTAGGGGCGTTAGATTTGCTACTCGACCAATTCCACATACTTGGAGATATTGCATATATTTGGTGGATCAAAGGGGGAAAGCATGGGGGGGCAGATTAAATATTCTGAAACTAGTCCAGAAGCACTTGGTAAAGTGTATATAATGGGGGAGAGGGACAGATTTAATATTTTAACAGCTAGAGATGGGCGAGCCACTGAAGGCTTGAGGCAGATTGCTGACTCTAGCTCAGCTCGATGACCTTTAGGACTATCAAGCCAAAACTAAGGCAAGCTGGGCTGAGAAAGAGTGACTCATTTTTCTAACTATGGCATGAATCAGAGCGGGAGGGGATTGAGATTGGAGAAGTAGATACAGGGAAGAGGAAAAAAAAGGAAAGGAAGTGAGAGGGCAGTAGAACATCAACCGTTGTCAGGAAGTGGCAAGACAGAGAGGGATACAGACAACCTGGTGGGGGAGGGAGAAAAAGAGTCAGAAATGCGTCAGGGAGAAAAATAGAATACTAAATGTGGCATAGAGAGTGGTGAGAAATGGAAAAGGAGGGAAAAAGTAGGGAGAGAAAAGACACACCATAGAAGTCGTATGATAATGGTACAGGTTGGAATGAAGATTAGATAGTGCTGGGGAAGAGTCAGTAGCGTGACTTGTGACTGAATGAGACTGCCTGAAACTAGCAGATTTTCTGGGGCAACAGACTATCACAGCATGCCCATATCCAGCAATTGGTCAGTTGGTCCCTCTGCCCGTCAGCACCTCTAATCCCCTTTCTCTATCCCAGCATGACACCTCATGACAATGCTATTGCAGGCTTGGCTTATGCTTTGGCTCCTAGAGCCACGCTGGACTGCTGGCTCGGCTCAGCTCTGCTCTTCCTATAAAATCTCCAGCTTGCCTACTCTTACTAACACCAGTCTTTCAAACATGATTTGTGGGAGTCTTTCAAATTAACCATATATAAATGAATATCGCTGAACACCAAATATAATGTTTAATTTTATTTTTACAAATATATATTTATTAAATGTTTAAGTTTATTTATAAGAAACAAATACAAATTAACATATACATAATAAATACTTAATTAAAAGAATTCAACATGAAAATTAATGTTTCTCAAAATAAATAGGAAAACCAAACAGTTCTCCAAATAACATAAACATGACCTAATTTTTGAATACAAATTAATTAGAATTGAAATACTTATTTTAAACAATAATTATCATACACTGCTTTTATAAAGAAACACTACCAATTGAAATACCATTGAAAATTCCAACAGCACCCCAAAAATCAAATATGTAAAATAATTTCACAAATATACACTTGAAAGTTATTAATAAACAATTAAAATAAATTACACTAATCATTTCATAATCAATTACTATTAACCATACTTATGGCTTCCAGTTTGGTGTTTTTACTGACTTTTACAGATACTTACAGATTGAAAACCATTTATATCTATGTTGCCTGTAATTATGTTTAAATATGGAAACATGGAAAATAAGTGTTCTTATATGTGAATGTTGATACTGTCAGTCATGACTACTAGGCAAACAGCTGTGCAGACTGACATGCAGGGGAATTAAAATTAAGTTTTAAACAGTTGCAGATGTGCAACTGTTTCTGCTAAAATGTTAATGTTTTGGGAATGTATTGCATATGAGTGATGCCTTATGTATGGCTTCTTGGAGCCATATATAAGGCACACCCAGCAAGCACCTAATTCCATGTGCAGCATTTGTCGATTGCAAAAAGATAGAACTATGATAGCTCCAGGTTAATTGTTTCAAAAAGCACAAAATAAAAACAGATACATACAATTAAAAGGAGAAAAAAGTGAATCCATAATTACAAGACAAAAATGTAAAAAATAAATACCATAAAACTAGGAACCCTAATTATAATATACTGCATATATTCGCCCGATTTCCAAGGTAAACCCCCAAAGGAAAAAAATAATTTGATGAATAAAAGAAAATAAACATGCACATAATTAACAATTAGTAAATTAACATTTTAACAATAAATAGATACTAGCATATATTTTAAATACAATACAACAAACCAAATCTACCAATAAAACTTAGAAACTGAAATAAAATATATTTACAAAAATATAATACAATTAAAACATTAACTTAATTTACATAAATTAAATATAGTCACAAATATAACAAAATACAAAGTCATAATCATCAGTATTATTTTTAAAACAATAAAGATATACTTAATTAACATCAATATATGCTTTCTAGATATTTTTATAATCATAATATTTGGACCATAATATTATAGTCATAACATTTTTGGGAGATGATATTCAATATCCATATCAATTTAGGACAACCTACAACCAACACCTTTAAAGCAATGAACCAAAGTATGTCCACAAACTTCATGCACATTATAGCACTGGATGAGATTGTCAGAGTTATGAAGAGCTACATAAATGATGCTAATGCCGCAGCCACTTTTGTGACAATCCAGAATGAGCTTTGGTCCACGTACTGGGTAAGAAAGCACTAAAGAGATGCCAATAAAACATAATATGATAATACACTCAAAAGAAAATATATATCACCATTTTTCTAACGGAAACAAGTAGAATAAAGTACCAAATATGTTAAGTGACCATTCAGCACCAATACGACAGAGGCAATAGCTGTGGTTGTTTCCCTAAAGGAAATGAGTAAAATATAAAACCAAATATGTTCAAAGTGCGTTTAACACCCATCACCCTCCAGGTAGAAAAGTTATATGCCCATGATCCCTACAGAAAAAAGTTTTTAAAAAACCTTCCCGTAATAAACAATGAATATTACGACCCCTAATCCCCCATGTAAAATTAGATGGTCTCATTTTCCCAGCAGGAACCATTAGAACAGCCCTTTTAAGCCCAAAATCCCCCATGTGTAACAGAGATAATTATTGTTTCTTTACCGGAATCCTGAAAATACAGAGCCAGGACATAGTACAGCCATTTAACAACCATCATCCTCATGTAGAAAATCACTATGCCTGTTATCCCAATAGGAATCATTAAATACTGTGTGCGGGATACATAACAGCCATTTACCGCTGATAATCCCCCATGCAAAAATTAGTTCTTCCCATTTTCCCAATAGAAAACAATAGAACATAGTGCCAAGTGTATTTAAAAGCCCTTTGAACCCCATTCTCCCCATGTGTAAAATAGTTACAAATGCAATATGATTTACCACCCATAATCCCGCATGTAAAAATTAGCTATTCTCATTTTACTAAAAAGAACCCTTAGAATACACTGGAAATTATATTGAACAGCCCTTTAACACCCTTGAACTGAAATTATCTATTGCCATTCCTTACAGGAATCATGAAAATACATGTCCATGTAACAAGCATTAACACCCATCATTCCCCATGTAGAAAATTGCCATATCCCGTTATCCCAAGAGGCATAAGTAAAACACCATACCCTGGATATGTAACCGCCATTTGCCACCCATAATCCCCCACGAAAAATTTCTCTATTCACATTTTCCCTGAAGGAAACATTAGAATTTAGTTACACATTTATTTAACTGTCCTTTCAAGCCCATAGTCCCCCTAATGTAAAATAGCTAACTACTGTTTCCTTACAAGAATCATGAAAATCATTGCCAGGTATAAGCAACAGCCATTTGACACCCATCATCCCCCCTCTAGAAAACCGCTATGCACATTATGTCGAGAGGAATCAGTAAAACACTGTACCCAGGATACGCACCAGCCATTCACCACCCAAAACCCCCATGTAGAAATTTGCTGTTCTCCTTTGTCCCAACAGAAATAAGTTATTCACATTTTCCCAAAAGGAGACATTAGAGCATAGTGGCAAATGTATTTAACAACCCTTTAAATCCCATGATCCTTCTTGTGTAAAATAGCTAAGTACCATTTCATGACAGGAATCATGAACATACAGTGCCAGGTAATGGAACAGCCATTTTCTATCCATAACCCTCATGTACAAATTAGCTATTCCATTTTCCTAAAAGGAACCCTTAAAAATACACTGGCAATTATATTAAAGAGCACCTTACCACCCATAACCCCCATCTAAAAATTAGCTATTCCCACTTTCCTAAAAAGAACCATAAGGATACAGTGAATTGGTATTCAATAGCCCTGTAACCTCCATAACCCCTCAAAATAAATTATTTATTAATAGCATCTTAATGGAATCATGAAAATACAGTGCAAGGTATATGCAACAGCCATTTACCACTCATCATCCCCCATGTAGAAAATCCCTATGCCAAGAGGAATCAGTAAAACATTGTGCACAGAATATGTGACAGCAATTTAACACCCATTATCCCCCATGTAGAAAATCGCTATGCCCCATTGTTGCAGGGATTCTGCTCAGTTACAGAACTATGCTTGGGACCATAGAACATCAGCATGTAGGGACTGAATCACCATACCCCATCAGCATCTATGGTCTCGAATCCGACTAGCTCATAGTGCCTCACTTGCCCTCCTAACCTTTCCAGATACCCAAGTGATTTGGCAGCCCAGAACACAACACTCCTGACCCTCTCAGGATCGCGGTAGCAGGTCACCCCCTTTCGCTCTCTCACTCATACATGTCCACAATAAAGTGGAAAGAGACACGAGGAAAGTTTATAATGTTTATTTAAACTATCAGGCTCTAATGTGCAATAGTTGCACCACAACAAGCAAACAAATACAAGTCAGTAATGTCATTAGCATAGCTATTAGACCGTATACAATAAAGAGTCCTGTCAAGTTATCTGACAGATTTGCCTAAACCCACCCTCACTACGAAAGCAAAATGATTATAGATTATAGATCTCTGAGTTTAGCAGCGGACCCCATATCCTAGCATTCGTAGATAGTTGTTTTACATCCCAGCTGACGGTGCAGAGACAGAATATGGATGTTAAAATATTGACTTGCACAAATATCGAGGTAAAAATATCGTGGGTCAGAAATATCGACAGACAAAATATGGTCAAGAATATCGATTTTAGGTAAGTAATATCGATGTTTAAAATATCGAAGTGTTTAATATTGTTTAGAAAAATATAGTTGTTAAAAATATCGATTTTTTTATTAATGTTATGTATTTTAGTATATATTTTATATGTATGTGATGTATTTTTTTGTATAAGAATTGTTTGTATATTTATTATGTGTTAAAATTTTAGTAGTTATTAAATGTTTTTTATTTGAATTTAGCGTTTTTAGGGGTCCATTACGATGACTGGCGGATGCACCTCCGCGATGCTGGCGGTGGGAGAAAACGCTGTTTTCCGCCCGTGAGCAGCGGTGCACCCGTCCGCCATATTACAATGGCCAAACCCAGCCCATTGTCCGTCCGCCGCGGTCCTACGTGCACCGCCAGCCAAACGCGCCCGCCACCGCGGCGGAGACAACCAATCGAGAGCCACCGCCGTGCGCGATGACGTCCCTCCCTCCGTACAAATTAGGATTCGCGGAACAGCCAGGCCCACCGCGGCGGAGAAACCGGCTATTCTGAGCATACGGAAGCACCATAGCGGAGCGCCAAATCGATACCCGGAGCCGACTGCCATGGACCCTGCACTACACGTCTACCCGGCGCTGTACATGATACACCTACAGCAAGCCATGAACCGTCGCGGACGCCGACGCAGGTACGCCATCACACAACTCCGAAAACAAACACAAGCCACAAATACTTGTCCGATGTAAGGTGCCTGCCCCCACCAGACACCCTCGTGGGGACAGGAACACAACCACAGGTGTAGCCACACATGTCCCACCTGCCACAAGGCCACCCCTCCACACCCAGGCCACCATGTCCGCAACCCGGAAATAATGCCCAGTCCACGTGACCGCAGCGGTGAATCCGCGAGAACAAATGCACACAATGTAGTAGGCTGGGCCAGCGCTAGGCAGGGGCAGTGCCCAAAGTACACAGGGCAACACCTCCACACCCCACACACTAGGCCCACCCACACCATGAAGGGACATGCCACGTGAGCTCCCTGTGCCCCCACATGCCCAAAAAGCAGACAGGAGAACACACACACTGCACCACACAACAAACAACTAGTGAGACAGCCACATCAGGTGTGGCTGCAGAGTAACACACAGCGTACAAGCACTGGGCCAGGGGAACACACACACCACAACAACACCACACTCATGGCAAGTAAACTGAGTACAAGCACAAATTAAACACACACAGACAATGAACAAACACACCAATGGACACACAGCCTGCCAATTCACACAGACATACCCCACACTGACACACAGCAACAAACACAGACCACATGCCAACAGCAATGTAGGACAACAAATAGGCAACTCAAAGTCAGGTGCACACAAATGGAATGGCAAGGAGCTGAACACCAAAAATGTGTACATCACATGCAAGGGAAGGAACACATTACATCCACCCCGCCCAAAAATGCACACATGGCAGTCACAGTGAGTGAAGTCAAACCACAGTCACCTCACTGCAACAACTCAGGGAGACAGCAAGGCAACCCATGAATAGGCACAGGGATGACAGGAAGGGTATGAAGTCCAACCCTGACCAGCCACACATCTGAATCCAAATACATCACAGGAGTTTGTCAGCAGCACAACACACAGGGCCCATTGCAACACTCCATGACAGTCAAACACAAGTATGAACCTTCACACAACCCCCACACCCGTCACACCAGCAGCACACAACACCAGTGACAAACACACAGAAGCTTGCCAATAATATCCAGTCAAGACACTGACAATCAAACACACCCCCTGGGTGGTATCCACAAACATCACACACACACACAGGTATGGCAGTACCACAGTACGCACAAAAACAACAGTCAAACACTGAACACAAGCAAAACACACACACAGAACTACTACAACAACAGACAAGACCTGTGCAGCTAAACAGTGCAAATCTAATGGGAGCACAGACACAACAGGAGTACACAACCACATCAGTCATGAAAAACGCACAGACAACATACCACAACACATATAAGAAGTGCATCCACTAAAAACAATAATGGCGAACAAAAGGCAGAAATGGGCCCACATTGACACATAGACAGACATACCACAACACCCATCCACTCAAAATGGTGTCACAGTGTACCACATGTCTGCACATGCACAACCATGACCATAGACACATCAAATGTGAGAGGAGAAAACACCAAGGATGCACATAAAACAAGCACGGCAACCACAATAGACCTCAGTCCATGTGACAGACACACAAGTAAGGCACACCACAATGGCAACACACCTGAATCAAACAACAACAACACACACACACTGACAGGAAAATAGAACACCACACACAGAGCAACTGTCAACTGCATGACACAACACAACACAAACACTGCACACAGCCACATCAGTCACAACACATGCAAAGATATCAACATGCTACAACAGCCAAACATCAGGGGGTGCACAACAGGCAAGGACAAGGCAACATCAACTCACAGCACTGCATGCACACCAAGCCTGTGTGTGCACAACACACATACCAGTTACAAACAGAGATAAGTGACACACCATGAACACACACAACAACAATCTAAACATCACACACACAACGACACACCCAGGAAGTCAATCAGTCCACAGCAAACACACATACTACCAAGCCAACACACACAGATGCAGAAGTCTGGAACACAAAGGTTGAAACAACATGATCAGAGGAAACAAGACATTGGCAATGTTGAAGTGGAAAATAGAGCATGTGTCACAGTAAACAATACCCACACAGTAACCCTTTATTTAGCAAGGACACTGACAAGGCAGACAACAGGAGTAAATATCTTCTTTTATTTACATTTCACAAAGTCATGCAGCAAAAGTCAGACAAGAGCAAGGCCAGTGGCCAGGACACAGTGCAGGTGAGGTACATGAGAAGCTGCACAGGCAAGGGGCAAACAGCAGTGAACAGCAAGGCCAGTGGCCAGTCCAAAGTGCAGGTGAGGTACATGAGAAGCTGCACAGGCAAGGGGCAAACGGCAGTGAACAGCAAGGCCAGTGGCCAGTCCAAAGTGCAGGTGAGGTACATGAGAAGCTGCACAGGCAAGGGGCAAACGGCAGTGAACAGCAAGGCCAGTGGCCAGTCCAAAGTGCAGGTGAGGTACATGAGAAGCTGCACAGGCAAGGGGCAAACAGCAGTGAACAGCAAGGCCAGTGGCCACTCCAAAGTGCAGGTGAGGTACATGAGAAGCTGCACAGGCAAGGGGCAAACAGCAGTGAACAGCAAGGCCAGTGGCCAGTCCAAAGTGCAGGTGAGGTACATGAGAAGCTGCACAGGCAAGGGGCAAACAGCAGTGAACAGCAAGGCCAGTGGCCACTCCAAAGTGCAGGTGAGGTACATGAGAAGCTGCACAGGCAAGTTGCAAACAGCAGTGAACAGCAAGGCCAGTGTCCACTCCAAAGTGCAGGTGAGGGACATGACATCCAGCACTGGGAATGTGTGGTACAGTACCCTGCCATGGTCACCAACACATTCAGGGCGTCAAAAATGGGCAGTCCATGGTACCACTGTGGGAGAGACATGTGTGTGTGAGGGTGACCAACACTCAGACTTGGCTGGCAGTATGACTGGGAGGTGGCTGTCTGTTGGGGCCAGTTGGGGTACTGGCTCGGGGAGAGAGAGGCCCAGCTGGGGTAGAGCCATCAGTGTTCTGGGAAGCCTGAGGGCTGCTAGGTCCAGGTGTGGTAGCGCCAGCAGTGGTTTGGGAAGCCGGAGGGCTGCTAGGACCAGGTGGGGTGGTGGCACGTGGAGGTGGACTCATGCTTGCACGAGAGCCAGTGTGTGTGGAAGAATTTGGAGGGGTTCCCTTCCGCTTCTTGGGGATTTGATATGGCTTCCCTGTCCTGGGATTAATGCCAAGTGGGGTGTATACATCAGGCACACTCGTCACAAAAGCTGGCTCATGTGCAGATGCTGGTCCCCCCTCTGGGGACGTGCTGGATTCTTTGGGACGCTTGGCCCCGGATTGCCTCTGCCCCTGCATCACCTGTTTACCCGGTGTCCCCCTACAGTGGCCTCCTTACCCTGCTTCACAGGGTTCTGGATGGGAGTAGATGTTGTGGGTGAACTTTCCTTGGAGCTCTTCTTACGTGTACCCTTAGCAGGCACCTGTTTGCCACTGGGCACGGAAACTGTGTGCTTGTCTCTGCGAGACACTTTTGGGACAGGTGAGTCCTTGGCTGGGGATGCCTCTGAGCCATGTGAGCCTGAGGCCTGCTCCTTGCCATCCTTGCCCTGGGTGTGGCCTGAAGTGCTTTTGCCTCTGCACTCTGGTGTGGGTTTACCTTTCTGTGGGGATGGTGTCTGCGGCCTGGACTGCTTGGGCTGCTGCTGCCGTGTGCTGTATCTGTCCCTTGATGTCTGGGGTGTGTGGTCACTATCATCAGATGCGGCCACTGGCAGGGTGGTGGGCCCAGGGACTGGAGCTGGACTATGGGATTGGGCAAGTTGAATGGCTGCTGTCACTGCAGAGGAGAGAGACTGTACAGTCCGGTGTAGCCCACCCACGTCAGAATGAACGCTCTCCATGTAAGCCACCACCTGTGCCAATTTTTTGTCATGGTCCAGGAAGGCATTGAGGAGAGCTGTCTGACCCACACACAGCTGGCGCAAAAGCTCCACAGACTCAGCACTGATGGCAGCAGGGGGGGACAGGGGCAGGGGCAGCGGTGCCTGGGGTAAAGGACACTCTTCCCTTTTTCGTCTTTTTCGTGGTGCGAACATGGGCAGCAACAGTGGGAGTAGCAGGGAGGGTGGGCACTGAACGATGTGTGGTGGACGAGGAGGCCGAGTCCCCGTTTCCCTCTGCAGAAAACATAGAAGCGTCACCGCCGTCGTCAGATGACGTAGAGGTCTGCGTCTCTGGCTGTGAGTCCTCTAGAAGACTACGGTCCCCCTCTGATGCGCTGGTGACATCCGTGTCACTATGCTGGTATGCAGCAGTTGTGCTTGATGCCTCACCACTGGTGTCCGTCCCCTGTCCTTCCGTGCCCATGTGAGATGCTGCATGAGAGAGAGATAGAGGTCGGATCAGTACATTTGCATCAAGATTACAAATATCTGCAAGGGAAGCATCACTAATGATGAACAATCATCCATGTTGGACAACACCATGGGCAGTAACACTGTGCAACCTCAATCCAAACATCGAAATTACCGTGGCATAATGCAAACATGGCATAATTCACCCATGTGATGGACACACAGCCAATTAGCCTGTTGGTGGCTTCAGCTAACCAGACACACATATCCCTCTGTGCACACCTAGGGCCCTGAGGGGGTAAAAGATTCTGATCACAACATGTTGCCACTGTCACATCTTGAGCCAGCAGAAGTGTCCAACACAGAGACAGACTCAAACATATCCGCACACAAGGGCCATGAGCACATGCCATCCACCATGTCGTATCTTGGGGCACAACTACAGTTGCACATTGTTGTTAGATGTGTAGCCAGCACCAATCTGACGTCAGGCAATGCACACATTGATGATGGCACACTCAGATCATGCACTCTGCTTGACCCTGACATGGGATGTCCGTGACGACACCAATGAAGATGATACCAGAAGGCCACAACTACAAATATGAACTCAAGGGCCATTACACCAATGACATGGGAAGGTACATGTCGGGGGAATGCATGACTACTGCACCCAACACCGCGGCCACTTACACGCCATTGCATCACACTAGCAACATCACAGCCCTGCACTGGCCCATGCTTGGAGCACATGCAGCTAAACAACACCCAAAGTCACACTCACAGAATACTCACCACCAGCTTGCTGCCGATGCCCCTTCAGACGTGCATACAGTTCAGGCTGCGTCACAGCTAAAATGCTTGCCATTAGTGGTGTCATGCTGCGCCGCGCCAACCTGCCGGACCGAGGGATCAGCCCCAGTGTCATCTCGGCCACGTTCCTTCTCAGCCGGCAGATGTCATCCCACCTCTTGTGACAGTGGGAGCGCCGTCTGTTTGAGACACCCAGTGCACGCACCTTGCATGCAATGGCCCTAAACACGGCCTTGCGCTGGTTGACTTTGAGCTGCAGACATGGGAGAAAAGAGGGTGCAATAATCAGTGTAACCTAACACCATTTCACAGTGCAGGAGCATGACACAGACTCATACCAACTTCAGCCCTAACTTCAACAGAGACAACAAATCTGCGACATTCAAACATCATCATGTGTGAAATACACATTAATGCATGCAGGTATGAGGGTGGACGCAGTACATGCCTATCTCAAAGCCATGCAGGATGCCAGCAGAGAGCAAAATGTGTATGCTGACCACATCTACTGCAAGTTTCTGGGAATACCAAGACATGCAGGACATTACTACATATGTCACTGTGCCCAAAACTGCGCAGCCCTCAAAGCACTTGCCCTTAAACTGCCACACTGTGTCATGGAGGTCAAATTGAGGGACATGACCTCACAAACGCAAACCCTCATCACAAGGCCTGTCGTTTGCAATCTACACCTCTGCAATGGCTCATTGACGGATAGTCAAGAGGAAAAGCACAGATTTGACACTCTGTACATTCAGTGTTGTGTCACTGTCTGATTGGGCAGTCAATGTGCAGGCCATTTGGGGTCACACAGAGGTCCAACGTGGGGCATCTCATCTTTTACATGGAGGGACTATTTGGAAACACAAACAGTGCCAACACATGCGAGTATGTGCACATGCTGGTGGTGATGGAAGGGTCTGGGCACAAGAATGTTGGAATGTACAGTGTCATAGGTGATTGAGCAACAAGAGTGTCACCCTGGGGGACTGAGGTCCTGTGCATAGTGCAGAACTAGAGATGACGCACATATTGAGTCAGAAACAATGCCCTAACTACCCTCTGGACAACGACACTAGCTAAGGCCACAGATGTGCCTGTGAAGGACATCAGGGACACACAAAGACATTCAGACTGAAAATCACTGTCCTGACTCCTGAATTGAAAAGGTGCAGCCACACTGTATGTCTGACAAGACATCACATTTCCCTCACATCTGGATGTGCATGCAGGCAAACGTGTGGAATAGGCTAAACACACCTTCCCCTGGAAACAGCATGCTAGGCAGTGCATGTCCCAACCCCACACTCTCACGCACATACTGCTGCAGATCAACTCCATGTGTGCCCCCCCTACACTCTCACTCACACCCTGAGATACTTACCACGACATTTGGCGCACCATATAGCCTTGGATACTGGGCGAGCACCTCGTCCACCAGGACCTCCAGTTCCTCGGGGGTGAATGGAGTGGCACGGATCTTCTCAGTCCTCGCCATCACTGTGGGCATGAGACAGCAGCAGCGGCAGTTGGTGGTGAGGGGTCTCAGGCAGCAGTCCCTGGAGGCAGCAGCAGGTGAGGGGTCTCAGGCAGCAGTCCCTGGAGGCAGCAGCAGGTGAGGGCTCTCAGGCAGCAGTCCCTGGAGGCAGCAGCAGGTGAGGGGTCTCAGGCAGCAGTCCCTGGAGGCAGCAGCAGGTGAGGGCTCTCAGGCAGCAGTCCCTGGAGGCAGCAGCAGGTGAGGGCTCTCAGGCAGCAGTCCCCGGAGGCAGCAGCAGGTGAGGGCTCTCAGGCAGCAGGCTCAGTGAGCTGTGGCAATGTGTGGCTCCCTCACACACATTTTTAGCCCCCAGGGCTCGTGTCTGTGGTTCTAAGCTGCTGCAATTGGTGTTCCAGGTCTGCCTCATTCAAATCCATCCAATGACCGCCTCCGCGGTGGCGGAGCACGCCTACCGCGATTTTCAAACTTGCATCAGGCAACCGCGATTGCGCTTTCCATTGGCTGGCAGGGCATGGTCCATGGCGGTGACACACCGCAGGGGACAGGCGTGCGGTACCGCGGTGGTGCATCTTTCAAGTGCATCCAATGACCAGCCCCGCGGTGGCGGAGCACGCCTACCGCGATTTTCAAACTTGCATCAGGCAACCGCGATTGCGCTTCCCATTGGCTGGAAGAGCATGGTTCATGGCGGTGACACACCGCTGGTGGCAGGCGGTAGCTACTGCGATTCCGGGCACATGCATTGCTATGAGTGACCGGGATCTGGGTGTCAGAGCATGCCAACCGCCATTAGCCATGTGCATATGCCTATCAATCCCGCCATGGTGTCATAGGCCATGGCGGTGACACACCGCTGGTGGCAGGCGGTAGCTACCGCGATTCCGGGCACATGCATTGCTATGAGTGACCAGGATCTGGGTGTCGGAGCATGCCAACCGCCATTAGCCATGTGCATATGCCTATCAATCCCGCCATGGTGTCATGGGCCATGGCGGTGACACACCGCTGGTGGCAGGCGGTAGCTACCGCGATTCCGGGCACATGCATTGCTATGAGTGACCGGGATCTGGGTGTCGGAGCATGCCAACCACCATTAGCCATGTGCATATGCCTATCAATCCCGCCATGGTGTCATGGGCCATGGCGGTGACACACCGCTGGTGGCAGGCGGTAGCTACCGCGATTCCGGGCACATGCATTGCTATGAGTGACCGGGATCTGGGTGTCGGAGCATGCCAACCGCCATTAGCCATGTGCATATGCCTATCAATCCCGCCATGGTGTCATGGGCCATGGCGGTGACACACCGCTGGTGGCAGGCGGTAGCTACCGCGATTCCGGGCACATGCATTGCTATGAGTGACCGGGATCTGGGTGTCGGAGCATGCCAACCGCCATTAGCCATGTGCATATGCCTATCAATCCCGCCATGGTGTCATGCTACGGCGAGGGTGCAGCATGACATTGTTGACTATGGGCGTGACAGTGTTGTTTGAGCACGTTTAAGGCACCAATGGACACATCGTGCTGTGTCAATGTAATGGGTCATATCTGTACTCCGAACAGAGGTCACTTACAAAATATCATGGCACTTGATGGAATTCAAATGGGCTATAGTAAGTAATGACAGCCTAAACTTCATATCTAACACCAAATGCCACACTGAAAGTACTAATGGGGCACATTACTCCTACACAATTTCATATGTGAGCCCACATTTACACACATTTTCATCTCACCCCAAAGTTATCCCCAATTTCATATCTGACCCCCAAATTTAGCCCCAATTTCATATCTGATCCCAATATTTACACACATGTCCATGTCTCACACAATATGTCACTATACAGTACATGATTGTACAAACATTACAGCATTAATATCATGACTCACCACATGTGTCACACTGTTGTCTGTTTGGTATCACCTGGTACTGCCTTCATGTAATGTTATTGTTCGCAGTAGAAAATACTACAGTATATGTCCACATGGACATGTGTGTGCTCTGCATACTCAAGGATGTTAATTACATCACCGGCACACTTGGCATTCTGTACATCCTTATCATCTTTTCACTTGTATCCCTGCCTATGGGTATGTTTTGTCTCCTTATCTGCCAAATGTCATCACCATTACTTGTGACATTGTGTCTGGTATGTGCTCATGTTGTTCGGCCTGTCATATGTGATTTTGTTACATGTATATTTCCACAGTTGTGAGTATGTTGATAGTGGATTTGATGTGTGTGGTGTGTTACATTGGTACCCACCAAGGACAGGTGCATTGACCTTGTCCACATGGAGAATGTTGGCTTGGTGAGGGACAGTAGCCAAATGTGGGTCTGGTGCTCACTGACTGTTAAGTTTGACATGGCATCTGTGACCAGTGGAAGGTGACCCACATTTGGCATGGACAGTTCAGCATTGCGTGTCCTTTCATGTGCAGTAAGTGTTTCCAGTTTTGGCAGTGCGCACAATTAGGACACGTGTGCAGTGATATTGAACTGACACGTGTGGATAAGCCTGCTATGGTGTGGTAGCCTTTCGGGGGCACAAGCTGGTCCTGCGCTGTGTGGGTGAACTGATGGTGCTGTTGACTCAAGCTAATGATGGCATCCAAGACAGGTGAGATATACCTTGATGGGGCTGGCTGTGGAACCCATCTAACTCAGACTTTTGTGGTTCTAATGGTACCAGAGGCCAACAAGTGATGCACAGCCAGCATCTTTGTCTGCAGAGGAATGTTGAGAGTCCACTTTGTTGTTCCTGACAGGCTGTGTGGCATGTGGCTCAGGATGTTTTTAATCGTAGTCCTTTGGTACCTGTGTCGTGCGATGACATCCCCTGTTGTTATGTGCATGAGGCTGTTGTGTCTTCGGTATTTACTCAGTATGTTCATGCGCTGACTTTTAGGTGTAGTGGTGTGGCTTTGTCCGGGTGGTGGTGTCGGTTGTTTCTGTGTCACTGTTGTGTGTCCATGCAGCTGGAGTGTTAGCTCCATGGCAAATGTTGTACTTCAGTTGTGTGTCTGGGCAGTGCTAGCTTCATACTGCATGTCATAGTGCAACTTTAGTGCAGATTGTCGTTTGTCTACAGTCCTTTTGGATCACGTACCTTATGCACTTTTTGTGTGCCACATTGACAATATGTGTGCCTGCTGATGATATTGTGCAGTTGTGTTGTTGTGTCTTGATTCACGTCAAGACTGCATATGCTGTTCATTAAAGTCATTGACTTTGAATTGTGTGTAACAGCATGTATGGCATGTCTACTGATGACAGTGGATATTGGCACCGGCTTGTGAATATGTCTGTGAGTGTCTCTATACTTGTGTGGATTAGCATTGGCTCACATTCCATGCTGAGTCCTTCAGCACTGGATAAATTGTGTAGTTCATGTGTCCGCTGTCATGTTTGCACAAGAATGTGTGGCACGTACAGCAGACATTTCGAAGCCAGCAGTGTTTCTGTTTCACACATGTCCTGTATCATTTACTGCCCGTGCTGTTTGCACCAGATTCTGGAATGTGACTATTACCATTCACAGACACAGTTTCCATGTTTGTTGTTCTCACAGTGGTAATACTGAAGAACTGTAGTACAATGTGATCTGTATGTGTCACGACTATTGACTTGCACTGTATGTTGCATTGTGATGCCAGTCAATGTTAGCGCTGTGTGAATCAGAAGCTACGGAGTTGTGCACAACTCATGGTCTGTTGCAATGACGTGTCCCCTTTCATCTCACCTAGGAGGCGACCTAATGTGTATCGTCCTGTCACCCTGCTGGCTAACATTGAGGATGATGACGTGATCCGCAGATTCCGTCTGGACCGCACGAACATCCAAGACCTGTGTGCCATGTTGGATCCTCACCTGCGGCTGGCAGGACATACCCAACAGCATTGACAACCGAAACCAAGGTGATGGCGGCACTGCATTTCCTGGCTAGTGGGTCATTCCAGGAGACAGTGGGCATTGCAGGGGGATGTCTCAGCCCACCTTCAGCATGGTGCTAAGGGATTTCCTGTTGGCCATGATGCGATACAAGGACCAATACATCAGTTTTCCAAGGCGTGCGGCTTTGGCGGATGTGAAGGCGGATTTTTATGCCCTTGGCCTCATCCCAAATGTTGTAGGTGCTATTGACTGCACACATGTTGGCCTGGTTCCACCACAGGCACGGGAACACATCTATCGGAATCGTAAACATTCCCATTCCATCAATGTGCAGGTGGTGTGCCAGGCCGATATGATCATATCGCATGTATGTGCCAAGTTTCCGGGCTCTGCACATGATTCATACATCCTGCACAACAGCATTGTGCCCCAGCTGATGGCCAATCTACTTCCGGAGCGGGCATGGATTGTGGGTGAGTAGGCAGAGTCAAGTTGTGTGCTGTGTGTGCCATGCTGTCCTCTGCCCCAGTTGTATTACTGAATCGTGATGTTTATTTCACACCTAAGTGACTCTGCATATCCCAACAGACCGTGGTTGCTGAGCCCACTACGCAATCCTAGGACACCGTCTGACGTCCGCTACAACAATGCCCATGGTAGAACACGTCGGGTGGTGGAGCGAACCTTTGGTCTCCTAAAATCGAGATTTCGCTGCCTGGACCGGACCGGAGGGGCACTCATGTACTCACCGAAAAAGGTGTTTCAGATAGTGGTAGCATGCTGCATGCTGCACAACTTGGCCTTATGGAAAGGGATACCCATGATCCTGAACGATGATGACCAGCCAGGTCCCCCCCCCTGCGATACCACAAATGTCCAGTGACGAGGATAGTGGTGAGGAGGTAGGTGTCGACCAGCGTCAGCAGCTCATCAACCGCTACTTCACTTGAAGGTGGGTGACGATGTACAACTGGTCCATTGTCTGTTGATGTAGTTGTTTGGGTGGAGGTCTATGTGACCTTTGTGAGGGCATCCTGTTGTTGACTCAGTGCTGGCTGCCTATGTGTTGGATACAGGGTATGTAGGAACTGCTACAGGATGTCCATGTTGGTACTGTTGCACATTGTTATGTGTGCATATTGTTGTACAGTGAGGACATGTGTTGTGTGATGGCTGTGATGCCACCACCTGACTATTGACTTTTGTTCTGTTGTCTTTTGATAGGTCCCTTCTGCCTCCCCTTGCCTACAGAGGATCCATGCTCCTGTGACATTGTAACCATGGTAAACATTGCACATACTGTGATAAACATGGAGCAGACTCAACCACCTTTTGCGTTTTTGTAGTTTATTTGCAATGGGTATCTGTGAGAGGGAAGTGGATATTTACATATGTGTGAATGGTGAATCTATGAGTTGGCAGTGATGGTAGATGAGACAATCAAGTAGGCACCACATTTCTGTGGTGACAGTCCAACAGACGGATGCCATTTCCATGGCAGTGTGGGTAAGGACAGTGTTCCAAGTCAATGGCAGGGTGAAGAGTGTTGCCATCATGGCTGGCTCCTTGACTGCCGTTTGGCAGGTGCTTTGCCACGGGTGAGTCCCAAGTTTTTCTTTGGACGGCCCCTCCTTCTTTTGGCAGGGGGGGCATTGTCTGCTAGGCCACTGGGGTCTGAGGAGTCACCCCTCTCCGTGCCCGCAGGGGTGGATGATGAACTGTCATCCTGCAGGACAACGGGGGGAGGTGGAGGTGTGTGATGTGGCACTGGCCTATCCCTCTGTACCGCCACTAACTGGCCCATGAGGTCCACAATTTGTCCCATACGGTTGTCCAAGGACCTCAGCAGACGTTGGAGCTCCAGGGCATCTTCGTGGGCCTGGCCCATTTGTGCCTGTGTTCGTTCATAGGCACCCACGACTCTGGTGATGTTAGCCAGGGCTTCGGTCACAGTGTCCGGTGTTGGTGGAGTCCCACTTGTCCTCCCACCTGCCCTGCTGTCACTGGCCTGTTGCCTCACCACTCTAGCCACACGCCTGCCCTCCACAGTTGTTGGTGTTGGCTGGGCATCCTCTGTGGCTGGGCGAATGTTGCAGGCAAAGGTGGTAGTGGTGGTGGTGGTGGCAGCACAGGTCGTTCCAGCAGGGGTCAGCGTTGTTGTTGTTGCTGATGGTGGGGGGGCAGTGGGGTCATGTGACCGGTTGCGCCCTGGCACACCAGATGGGCCGGCTTGGAGCTCCTCATCCAAAGAATCCAGGGACTCCGCTTCCGAGTGTCCATGTTCCGGGGGAGGAGACTGGCTCTGCAGGTTGAGGTTGTTGTCCTCTGCAGTCAGTTGTTGGTCACCTGTGGAACAGAGGGTACATGGTCATTGACTTACAGCCATATGGCTTGCTGTGTTTGATGTCTCTTATTTACATGTTATGCAACACACAGTTACGTATTTCATGAGTTGAATGTCTGCACAGTGTTGTTCGTCATGACATGATGTGGAGGTACATACATCTTGTTCCATGGTGTGACAAGTCATTGGATGCCATGGCCAACTTGACACTCTTTGTATGGGACTGATGAGTTGTCATCTGACAACTGGCTGCCATGCAACTTGATGAGATGCATCGAGGATGATTACTCTTCCCGACAGATGTTACATATGCACATTTACTAGACATTGTCACATTGTTATCTCATGCATACCTTTGTAATGTTCTGTGCTTGTATTATTTGCTCGACAGACCAGGCCTTTTTATTGTTACTAGGGTCCTTCATGCTCAGCAGCCATGGAATTTGCACATGTCATTCTGTGCAGGGCATATTTGGTCCCTGATTTGCTTACACATGGGTTTAGTTGAGTCACAGTTCTGTTTCTGTCACAGTTACATACGCATCGCTGTCTGCATTCTATCAAATGGTATGTGATTGGGGTGTATTTTGTTGTGAAGTGTGGCATTGTGTTTGCATTAGCTCAATGCTTTTGTTGAAGAATGGTGGGGTGCATGCACTGGCTGATTACCTGTGCAGTTTGCATCTTGTGGGTGGACTGTCTACCACATGGTTCTGGGTGGGAGGGAGTGTTCCTTCATGCTGAGGGATGGGGCAGGGTGTGCCTGGTGGGAGTTGTAGTGCAGGCCTCCCTATTCCAAAGACACCTCCCTGGAAAGATGTCTACCTACCTGTTAGGTGAGGGTGAAGCACACAGTGACTGCCACATGGTTGTGGGTGGGGGGAGTAGTCCATCCTGCTCAGCTGTGGGACAAGGGGGCCTGGTAAAGGGAGGGGTGGTGCTGGCCTCCCTATTCCAAACACTCCTCCCTGTGAAGATGGCTACCTACCTGTTAGGTGAGGGTGAAGCACACAGTGACTGCCACATGGTTGTGGGTGGGGGGAGTAGTCCATCCTGCTCAGCTGTGGGACAAGGGGGCCTGGTGGGAGTTGTGGTGCTGGCCTCCCTATTCCAAACACTCCTCCCTGTGAAGATGGCTACCTACCTGTTAGGTGAGGGTGTAGCACACAATGGCTGAGGCATGCTTCTGGGTGGGAGGGAGTGCTCCATCCTGCTCAGCTGTGGGACAAGGGGGCCTGGTGGGAGTTGTAGTGCAGGCCTCCCCATTCCAAAGACACCTCCCTGGAAAGATGGCTACCTACCTGTTAGGTGAGGGTGAAGCACACAGTGACTGCCACATGGTTGTGGGTGGGGGGAGTAGTCCATCCTGCTCAGCTGTGGGACAAGGGGGCCTGGTGGGAGTTGTGGTGCTGGCCTCCCTATTCCAAACACTCCTCCCTGTGAAGATGGCTACCTACCTGTAGGTGAGGGTGAAGCACACAGTGACTGCCACATGGTTGTGGGTGGGGGGAGTAGTCCATCCTGCTCAGCTGTGGGACAAGGGGGCCTGGTGGGAGTTGTAGTGCTGGCCTCCCTATTCCAAACACTCCTCCCTGTGAAGATGGCTACCTACCTGTTAGGTGAGGGTGAAGCACACAGTGACTGCCACATGGTTGTGGGTGGGAGGGAGTGCTCCATCCTGCTCAGCTGTGGGACAAGGGGGCCTGGTGGGAGTTGTAGTGCTGTTTGCCTGGACACATGCAACACAGTAGATGTGGTCTACCTTTGTGATGTTTGAGGTTGTGTGGATGTAAAATCAGTGTGACCTGTGTGTGTTTTTGGGGTGCAGATGTGTGTACTTGTGCCTCAGGGATGTATGTTTGTAGTTGTGCAAGACAGTACATGGCAGTTTCATGGTATACATTAGTTGGTACTTACCAGCCTCCACTCCCCCGGGTATTCCTTCAAGACTCTCTGGATGCAGTATGGCAAGCACCTTCTCCTCCCACGCAGTGAATGGTTTTGGTGGGATGGGAGGGCCTCCACCAGTCGCATCAGCCAGCTCACGGTTCTTGGCCCTCCTCTTCTTGACAACACTCTTCAGGTCATGCCACCGCCTCATGATTTCATTCTTGTTGCGGGGCACATTCCCTACTGCATTGACCTTGCCCACTATCCTTGCCCACATGGTTGTCCTTGTGGATAATGGTGTCTGTTGGACCATGCTGCCGAAAAGTTGTGGTTCTACTCTGATTATCTCATCTACCATTACTGTCAGCTCAGTGTCAGTGAATTTTGGCATTTTGTGATGTGCCATGGTGTGTGCTATGCTGATGTTTTGGGGTGCAGTTGTGAGGGTGGTGTAGGTGGTGTGTGTGTGTGTTGTTGTGCTGGTGAGATGTGTGGTGTTTTGCCTATCCAATGTGCTGCAGGGTTGGGTTCATTGAGGGTTGGAGTAGTGCAAAGGATTGTGGTCAGGGCAGGGGCTGGTTTTATGCTCAGCTATGTGGGTGTGTCAAGATGGTGTAATGCAGTCAGGTGTGCTGTGTGGGTTGTCCTGTGATTTGTATATTTAAATTTGCCATGGGGGTGTGTCATTGGGATGTTTCAGGTTATTGGGGGGCAGGGCTAGTTGCTTGTGTGCATTTGCTGGCCTTATAGTTGTTTTTTTTCATTGGCCGCCATTTTTTTAGCGGAGCATCCGCAGCGATGGCTGGTGCTGCAGGGCTTCCGCCGTATCTCACATTCATTACTGTTCGCGACCGCGGCGGACGGAGACAGCGGAACGTACCGCTGTGACATCGGGGATTTCATAATATCATTGGTAGTCACTCCGCGTGTCTGGCGGCGGGTTGATGTGTTTCCGCTATGTTACCTCCGGTTGCGGTTGCATTTTCACTTTCTCTGCCCTCTAAGGGCGGTTTTTCGATGCCTCCTACCGCCGCGGACGGAATAATTTGGCGGTTCATCCTAATAGGGTCGGCGGGGTTTCCGCGGTACCCGCGGACGCTGATTTACCGCTACCATGGAGGTCGGAATTTTTTCCGTCCGCCATCGTAATGACCCTCTTAGTTCCGTAGCGGGTTGTGGGTTTAAAGGGGAATAGGTGGGAAGTAATTTAATTATATAAAAGTTTTGATTATTTTTAGTAGTTATTCATTTTTTTAAATTAGAATTTTGCATTATAGTTCTGTAGCGGGTTGTGGGTTTATAAGGGAAAAGGGTGGGAAATAATTTAATTATATTAAATTTATTGAATATTTTTTATTTATTAATATTTGTTTAATTGAGATGTTATAGTGTTAAATGTGGAAAGTAATTTATTATGAATTAATTAATAATTTGTTAATTATTTTTAATTAATTAATTGGCAATTAATTATGGTAATTGTGTAAATAATTCTAGGTGTGTGTTGTGGTGTTTATAGGTGTAAATGGTGGGAAGTAATTTATTTTTAATTGATTAATTAATAATTAGTTGTTAATTTTAAATAGTTAATTAGTAATTAGTTATGGTCATTGTGTAATTAGTTTTAGGTGTGTGTTGTGGTGTTTATAGGTGTAAATGGTGTGAAGTAATGTATTTTTAATTGATGAATTATTAATTAGTTGTTAATTAGTTTTAATTAATTAATTAATTAGTAATTAATTATGGTAATTGTGTAATTAATTGTAGGTGTGTGTTGTGGTGTTTATAGGTGTAAATGGTGGGAAGGGTGGGAAGTAATTTATTTTTAATTGATGAATTAATAATTAGTTGTTAATTAATTTAAATTAAGTAATTAGAAATTAATTATGGTAATTGTGTAATTAGTTTTAGATGTGTGTTGTGGATATTATAGTGTTAAAGCATGTGTATTCAATGAATGTTTATAATTTTTCTTTTATTAATAATATTTTTTAACCCGTTTACCGCAGGCGATAATTTCGCCGCGGTGCGGGCGTTCCATTATGTGGGCGGGGCCGCGTCGGCCAACGGACGTGCACAGCACTACCAAGGTAGTGCTCGCGACGGCCGTTGGCCGACGGGCGCACTTAAAGGGTTAATTGATTATTAATGGAAATAAATTTAAGTAAAACTTTTTAAGTGTTTTTTTATTGGTGTGGTGTTATAGGGTAGGAAATAAAATAAATATTTATGTTTTACATAATTTTTCGTTTGTTAATATTTGCTCCTTTTAAATAATGATTGTTTTTAAATGTATTTATTAATTTGTTTTATATAATATTTGTAGCTATTTGTTATATGTAATTTATATTATAATATGTGTTCTTTTTATATGTTTAATATATTTAATTGTATATTTGTTTAATATTGTTTATTTATTTTTATGATTTTCTAAATTTTTTCTATTGTTTAAATGTTATTAGTAATTTTTGTTTCTCTGCAATCCAACACTTTCCCTAATGTTACACTCATTGGCGTGGGAATAGTAATTTTTACCCCTCCGCTATCCAGCACTTTCCCTACTGTTGCACTGATTGGAGTGGGAATAGTATTTTTTACACCTCTGCTATCCAACACTTACCCTACTGTTGCATTTACTGGAGTGGGAATAGTAATTTTTACCCCTCCGCTATCCAATACTTTCCCTACTGTTGCACTCATTGGAGTGGGAATAGTAATTTTTACCCCTCCGCTATCCAATACTTTCCCTACTTTTGCACTCACTGGAGTGGGAATAGTAATTTTTACCCCTCCGCTATCCAGCACTTTCCCTACTGTTGCACTCACTGGAGTTGGAATAGTAAATTTAAATATTTTGCTATCCAACATTTTCCCTACTGTTGCATTTATTGTATTGCGAAATGTAAGTTTTAATTTTGTTAAATAATTTAATGTTTTAATTTATTATAGAATGTTTTTTTTATTTTAAAATATTAATATATATATATATTTTATTTTTCTATAATTTTAAAGTTTAAAAATTAAATAAAGATAATAGTTAAATATATGTATATGTATAAATTATTATGTTTGTGTGTTTATATTTTTTTAATTAAGTGTATTTGTTATATTTAGTTAAAATGTATATTAAATGTAATTTAGTTTGTTAAAAATAATATTAATATTTAATATATTTAATATATTGTATTTTATTTTATATATTTTTAATTCGATATTTTTTACATTTATATTTTTTACTTCAATAGTTTTGATTCAATATTTTTGTACTTACCTGTTTAAGTATAGGGAGTCGATATTTTTGCATTCTATATTTTTACTTCAATATTTTTGTCATCGATATTTTATACATCGATATTATGTCAGTGATCCCCAGCTGATGCAGCTCTCTTGTCTCCGGACCTTTGCGCTGTCTGCCCTTCTCCGCTCTGTGTGTGTGTAGAACAATATGTCCCGGGTTATATGAAAAAACATGTTTTCAAAAACAGCAGCTGGATGTCTATTATGTCTAGGTGAAGGTGTCCTACCAGAGAGAATAACAAAAAGCAGTGTTGTTTGACCTTGCCTAGGCTGTGCAGACTAGGAAAAGGACAAAAAATGTGTGCTAAGAATATGTGAAAATACAATGTGGCACAAAAACAAGCGTGTGGTTTGGTAACGTGTGCAAAGCAGAAGCGGCCTACAACGTGCACAGTTAGGCTAATATAGGGAAAACGATGATGTCCATGTAGGAAACACACGCCACCCTCCCTTTGGTAGGGGGCAATAGCACAACAAATAGCACAAAAATAATGATTGCGATTACAAGATAAGCAAACTCAAAGCATGACAGCCAAGCACGCAGCATATCACGAATTAGAAATAACTATGGGCCTGATTACGAGTCTGGCGGTCGCAAGTCTGCCAGACTCGCAGTGGCGGTCCGCCGTATCACAACTTAACAAAGTCGTGCCGGCGGTGGACCGCGGGCTGCGCCATGGAACTACCGTTCCCTGGCGGTGGCGATACTGCGCCACAACGCAATTTGCTGAGCGGGAACTGGTACAGTCCCGCTCAGCAAGTTACGAGTTCGTCCACCGCCAGCATTTCATGGCAGGAGCCCCGCCATGAAAAGGATGGCGATGCAGAAGCAAAGGGGGCCCTCCAGGGCCCTCGTGGCCGCCCCACCATGGGGATACATTCAGGGGGGCACAACGTGCCCCCCTGTCTGTACCCTCACAATTTCCAGCACGGCATGGAAGTCACTGTCCATGCCGTTCTGGAACTTTATGGCCATTTTCATTGCGGTGCTTGTTTTCAAAGCACCGCCATGGGAAAGGCCATAGGACTGCCGACCGGATTATGAGTTGTGCATTTCCAACTCGTAATACGGTCGGCGGTCCTTGGGCGTCCTTGAATGGATTTGGCACAGTGGAGGTGGCGTTGCGCCGGCTCCACTGCGCCAAACTCGTAATCAGGCCCTAAAAAAGCGATATGTCAATTATGGAAAAAGGTTATCACATTATGGTGAATCCGAGGAATCCATGATGTAATTCGCAAAATCAAAGGCCATGGACTCCAAGACAGAGTCCGTTACCGCAGAAGATGATTGGTCGACAGCCCCGGTAACAAGTTCCAGAGAACAGACATGATTCTCGGTCTCAGCCAATGCTGAGGCAGATACCGGGTAACCTGCATCCGTGGTAGTACAGCCAGTGTTCAGTGATCCAGGTGCCGTCGCATGCATCTCCTCAAGAGGGAGTGGCTCATATCTCGCATGATGGAGAAGCCGCAAACCCAAAGGACAACATTGATAATGGGTCAATAAAGGACTCATCAGCAGTTCCATGTCCATGGGAGCAGGTGTCTGCAAAGCCAGGCAAATATCTAGTGCCCATTCGAAGGGGGCACCAGAGGCAGTGGAACACAGGTTGCACGCGGGTAAACCAGGCAGGTCGGAATGTTAACGACCAATCAAGGTCTAGTTCTTGAAGCAACAAGATTCCGAAGTATCTAAGCATACGGTCACGACACTGCTGGAGCGCTGGTATTTCCAGAGGGCTTGCAAATGGAATAACAGCAGCGGGGGTCTCCTGAACACACTAGAAACAAGAGAATGAATAAAAGACGGTATTACTCCGAATATAGTTTGGAATGAGGTGACCAAGTCGGAGCCTATAACCTTAAAGAAATGCGCAAGACCAGCTGTGTTAGAGGGGTTACAAATGTGATGAATCAGTTTGCCAAAATGTAGTGGGAGGTTTGTGTTTAACCGTGCCTGTATCTCGCTGGATGTACTGGCCACTGTAACTCAAAGGTTTCGCGGGCAGATGTGAGAGCTACTTCTTTTTGAAACAATAGTGCTTAGAGACTGCTTGGCTTATTAAAGTCTGCCTTCAAGGTTGGAATGGAAGGCCATAGCAGGCTCTCAACATCTTCTTGCATAGGGGGAAACAGGACATTATTACAATATGTGACAGGGTGAGAAACCGATAAAATATATGGAATTCCTGCCCACATCCCATAGCAGTCTTGATCATTAAGCATTAAATAACTACCATTTGAAAGGACAGTTATACGCGGAAGAATTACCAGGGCTGGGATCCCTTTTAAAAAGCAGGCCGAATTTGCTACGGAAGCATTATATGCGCTATGCACAATAACTTGCTTGCATACGTGTGAGTGCCCGACTGAAGAGTCACATTCCTTTCCAGTAAGGAATACTTCCTTACCAGCATGTTCATAACAATAGGTAAATGGGAGTGACCATAATTCATGAATAAAGCTGCCTCCTAGGGGTTCATATCTACCGACAGGGAAATGTTTCATGCAAGCTGTGAATTGAAATGTCGAGCTAGGCAAAGAAATTACACTGTGTATTAACTATACCGCTGAAGATGTTTCAACTATGGTAAATGGGAGTTGTTCTAACTTCTCCAAATGCAGCATTGTATAGGTTGCATCTTTTATTGCCATCAGTTGTTGTTTGCGTGTCAAATTGAAAGGCAAAAATAATGTACTGGAATTCAGATAATGCCATGGTACGCGCCCATTCTTAAGTGTTTGAAGTGTCCATCTAAACTGCATGATAGATCTAAGCTGACTCTGCCCCTAATATAAAATTGACATGTCACTTTGCATAGTATCAATAACATACGACACAATGTTATTTAAATTCTAAATGCGAGAAGACCGCGTATTAATACTATTATCTACAACAGCAAGCACTTTATCCAAATTGTCTTGATCAATTTGTCTTAAACGTGTGTCAGCTTCCATTTAGGACAATTTCCAAATTTCATTGTATGTAGCATAAGTAAATCTTTTAGAAAGTCGAGTTTTAGGACCTAATTAAAAATCCAACAAGTCCATGTCTTTGAACAGGAGAGAAAGATGTTATTTTACTGCAGACAGTGTGGAATGTTCCAACCGTTGTTGACACATTTTCCCCACTGAATAGGTGGTAACAATACCTGAAATTTGTGAATGAGAATATCGGAGGTCGGGTCTGCTTGATGTAAACCCAGGTGTGGAATTAAGGAAACAAGTATGATAGCCATTTGTGTCTACTGGCTACAGTAACCCCCCCTGTGAGGACCTGAAAATGTGAAATTAAATGTACCATTCAACACTATCAGTAACATTTGTCAGAAGTTTCCAATTATCGAAATGGGCAATGTAGGGACTATCCGGGGCATTCATTTCTTTAATTTTTGCCAGTCCCAGACATGTAGGGGCTGATTCCGATTCGGGCCGGAAAACGTACCGACCGACTCGGAGCCGGAATAAATACCGACCGACACGTACCGGTGCAGCCCGACCCGCAAAGTACGATAAAAAGCGTGCTAAATCCGACCGACTCGTACGGAACACAAGCCGACCGACCGAGCCGCGCGGAAACAGCCATCCGGCCGGAAAAGCATGCGAAACGAACCGACCGACACGCACCAGGAAGAATCCCAAACGAAACGTACCCGCGAACGTCGACCCGCCAAGTACGATGCAACGCGTGGAAAACACGACCGAGTCGCACGGAGCACAAGCCGCACGACCGACACACATTCAAAACTGCGAGCCGAAGCAAACCAAAACCCCGCGACCGACGCGTACGCAGCACAGAAAACAGCACAAACACAGCGTGAACGAATAGGAGAGGCTCGCACGAGACAACTGGAGGGTCCGACTCGGTCACAAGAACGTCTCCTACATGCACAAAAATAACCAAGGAAAAAAAAGACACAAAAAAAGGCCAAACAAGCTATCACAAAGCAAATAAATACTGGGGGGGGGAACAGGGAACAAAGACACACCCACAACTCCACCTATATAAAGGACACAAATCCCTACCATGTTCCTTTGCAAATCCTAATTACCTGCCAGCACTCAACACCAACAGACAGCAACAACACACACACTCACAGCTCATCCATCACACAAGCCACACACCAGCAGCACCACAACAAATAGCACCCTCACATACACCCAGCAAAACACACACTCACACACCCTCACTTGCACACCAACACACACATCACTCACCAGCACCACCCAACACCATGCCCCCAAAGAAGAATCACAAGTTCCTAGATAGTGAATTGGAAGTCCTGGGAGATGAGATCCTCAGGGTAGAGCCACAGCTGTTTGGCACATTGGTCCAACAGACACCCATGGCGCAGAAAACCAAGATGTGGGAGAGGATCGTCGACAGGGTGAACGCACAATCACCATGTTTGCGCACAAAGGTAGACATCCAGAACAGGTGGTATGACGTGCGCAGGAGGGTCAAGGAGCTGTTGAAGAAGGACTACATCTTGAGCCAACACACCGGCAGTGGCCCTCCTGCCAAACCAGTATACCTCAGGCCCTGGGAGGAGAAGGTGCGGGCCATCCTACCACCAGTGAGCGTCTATGGACTAGAAAACATCCCAGAGCCTGGTGAGTACACAACTAATGTACACAATATTGTGCCACAATACACACACATCACTGTCAAGGGGAGAGTCAAACCATGCACCCTTAGCAAATACACACCAACCAAAACAGATCATCCCAAAATGTGTATGTCAGCCAGATAAACACAATACATGCCAGCTCATAATGAAATGTAACTGTGTCATGACATGTACAAACCTAACAACAAATACAGCTAGGCAGTGGCACAAATATAACCAACAAACACAGACAGACATGTAGCCAACACCACCTCACAGGGAAGCTCACTGAAAGGAAGGAATACTGTGAATGCTGGGCAAGTCAGTGCAGCCAATAGCATCATGGGAGTCGTAGTCACAGAAATTGCCCACCCTCACAATGCGCACATCAACACCACCATGAACCATGCACACATCACAGGCAGTGCAAAACAACTGACAAGATGGCTGACACTGGCTACTGCTGTGGGGAGCACAAGGCCCTGCTGGCAACTGTGCACCAACAAACAGCACAACACCACTGCCTGACATCCTGAAAGCCAACTTGCACTCTCTGCAATGCAAGCACGTTGCATGGTGGGATATCTGGCTGGGTGGGAAGGAGGACTCACAGCACTGACCATAGTTACAAGCAGCTCACCTCACACAGCCCCTCAACACAAACTCCACATAACCCACCTGGGAAAATGCAATGGCTCACATACCAAATGAAGATTCCACAAAGAACCACCACCCTGGGTAATGCTGTGTGAAGCACAGGGACACACCTGGGACTTGTAGCCAAACAAACGCAAGGACAACACTGTCAGCCTTCCTGTCAGCACAGGCACACTACCCCACAGGGAAGCAGAGTCAAAAGGAAGGAAGTATGGGCATGCTGGGAAGGGGGGTGTAGGCAATAGCATGATGGGAGTTGGAGTCACAGATACTGCTCACCCTCACAATTGACCCATCAACACCACTCTGAACCATGCTCATATCACAGGGAGTGGATAAGGACTGACAAGATGGCTGACACTGGCTACTGCTGTGGGGAGCACAAGGCCCTGCTGCCAACTGTGCACCAACAAACAGCACAACACCACTGTCTGACATCCTGAAAGCCAACTTGCACTCTTTGCAATGCAAGCACGTTCCAAGGTGGGATATCTGGCTGGGTGGGAAGGAGGACTCACAGCACTGACCATAGTCACCAGCAGCTCCACCCACACACCCCCCTAACACAAACTACACACAACTCACCTGGGAGAAAGCATTGCCTCACACACCAATCAAATATCCCACAAAGAACCACAACCCTGGGTCATGCAGTGTGAAGCACAGGGACACACATGGGACTTGTAGCAAAACAAACCCCAGGATAACACTGTCAGCCATCTTGTCAGCACAGGCACACAACCCCACAGGGAAGCTGAGTCAAAAGGAAGGAAGCATGGGCATGCTGGGAAGGGGGTGGAGGCAAAAGCATGATGGGAGTGGTAGTCACAGCTCAACATCCCCCACCCCCATGGCCCAGCAAGCTCACACTGAAGCATGCACACCTCACAGAGAGTGTAAAGCCCCATCAAAGATGTCTGACACTGGTGCTCTGTTGTGGGAGCACAAGGCCATGCTGGGAACTGGACAACAACCAACAGCAGGACACCACTGTCAGCCATCTTGCCATTGCTGTCACACCCACACACAGTGAAGTACACTCAAAAGGAAGGAAGTATGGGCATGCTGGGAAGGGGGTGGAGGCAATAGCATGATGGGAGTGGGAGTCACAGCTCAACATCCCCCCCCATGGCCCAGCAAGCTCACACTGAAGCATGCACACCTCACAGAGAGTGTAAAGCCCCATCAAAGATGTCTGACACTGGTGCTCTGTTGTGGGGAGCACAAGGCCATGCTGGGAACTGGACAACAACCAACAGCAGGACACCACTGTCAGCCATCTTGCCATTGCTGTCACACCCACACACAGTGAAGTACACTCAAAAGGAAGGAAGTATGGGCATGCTGGGAAGGGGGTGGAGGCAATAGCATGATGGGAGTGGGAGTCACAGCTCAACATCCCCCCATGGCCCAGCAAGCTCACACTGAAGCATGCACACCTCACAGAGAGTGTAAAGCCCCATCAAAGATGTCTGACACTGGTGCTCTGTTGTGGGGAGCACACGGCCATGCTGGGAACTGGACAACAACCAACAGCAGGACACCACTGTCAGCCATCTTGCCATTGCTGTCACACCCACACACAGTGAAGTACACTCAAAAGGAAGGAAGTATGGGCATGCTGGGAAGGGGGTGGAGGCAATAGCATGATGGGAGTGGGAGTCACAGCTCAACATCCCCCCCATGGCCCAGCAAGCTCACACTGAAGCATGCACACCTCACAGAGAGTGTAAAGCCCCATCAAAGATGTCTGACACTGGTGCTCTGTTGTGGGGAGCACAAGGCCATGCTGGGAACTGGACAACAACCAACAGCAGGACACCACTGTCAGCCATCTTGCCATTGCTGTCACACCCACACACAGTGAAGTACACTCAAAAGGAAGGAAGTATGGGCATGCTGGGAAGGGGGTGCAGGCAATAGCATGATGGGAGTGGTAGACACAGATATTGGTCAGCCTCACAATTGGCCCATCAACACCACCCTGAACCATGCACACATCACAAGGAGTGGAAAACAACTGACAAGATGGCTGACACTGGCTACTGCTGTGGGGAGCACAAGGCCCTGCTGGCAACTGTGCACCAACCAACAGCAGGACACCACTGACTGACATCCTGAAAGACAAATTGCACTCCCTGCAATGGAAGCAAGTTCCATGGTGGGATATCTGGCTGGGTGGGAAGGAGGGCCGGATGTCAACCCAATACAACCAATGCAGACCATGTACACACCCCAACATTCACATGGAAATGCCCAAATAATGCAGGACAATGTGCTACACCAATATCAATCCCTGACTGTGACAACTTAGGACAATGCAATGTACAGGCCCGCATCCAGAGGCACAGTCACAACTGTCAGGTGTGTCAACCATTGATGCCTGCAGAAACATAACATACATTGTGTGTGTCTCCCTAAAACAGGTGATGATGGGGACACAGCAGCAGATGCTGAGGAGTCCCCGTCCCAGGCTCAAGAGGATACGGAGCTCACTGGTGTGGAACAGCCACTGCCCTCCTCGGATGAAGAAGACCAACCTGGCACCTCCGGAGCAAGTCATCATGCAGCACCAGCAGGACCACCAGCTGCACCCACCCACTCCAACGACTGTCAACACACATACCACCCCTGCCGACATGGAAAGACCAAGGAGCACCACCACCACCAGCACAGGGACCCTGGACCAACGTGGGGCCATGGACACCAACACCACCAACAACCCCCAAGGGGGCCCAGGGTCACCTGTGCGTGCCACCTCAGGTACTGCACGTGTCGCCAGGGGTGGTGGGAGGGGTGGGAGACACAGGTCACTGATCGCAGAGGGGTCTGGACTGCATGATGACCCACAACTGGCACGCTTAGCCGATGCGTACCAGTCCACCACCGGAGAGCTCAGCCAGGTAGTGGGGCTCCTCAGGGACATTAAACAGCAGCAGGCTGCCCATCATGCCCGCTTGGACTCACACATGTCCCGCGTGGAGTCCAAGTGGGACACACTGCAAGAGATGACGGCGGTGCATAGGGACATACTACAATGCCTCCGCCAGATGAGCAGCAACCAGTCAACACCTCCTGTGTGCCCACAACATCTGCTGCTGAAACAACTGCAACTGCCACAGGGAGGGAGGATGAATCTGGCGGAGAGTCCCCTGCACCGCAGCAGCCTGCACTTGAGGGTCCCCCAAAGAAGAGGGGCCGTCCGAGGAGGGGCAAGTGAGAGGCCGATGGCCATGTGCAACCCCAGGAAGCCTAAACCTGTTCTGGATAATCACCTTTGTGCGCAAACTGTTCACCCTGTTGACTGCAACACAACTCTCCCACATGACATGGGGAGCTCAAGTTGGACCAATGTCTCAGATGACTGTGGACTTTACTCTGGACATTTCTGCTACCAGGACTTCCAAATCATCTAGGAACTTTGGATTACAATCACAATGTACAGCACCCACCATCCTGTGCACTATACTCACACATGTATGTCAATAAACTCACTAATACACCATACTTGCCTCTGTTGTGATTCCTACGTTGTCTCTGAAGTGGCGATGATGAACTGGGAAATGACACTGTGCATGCTAACTGCTACAGCAAGTACAACACCGGCATGTGAGTCATGGCGACGTCACACATATGAGGGAGGCACACCACCAGGGCTACACAACACATACACACCATGGCCATCTGACTCATCGCCTACACTGATGTTGCCAGGCAATACGTTGCATTGCACAGACCCAACACCTATTCACAGTCTGTGTTAACTAGCCCACTGGTGCAGTAAGCAAATGTCAGTCAGATGTGTGACCACAGACAACGCACATCACAAGGTGAAGCACAGGTTTATTACACATTTGCTACATGTTGTAACCACCACAGATGCAAGGTAATCCCACCTGGCAGCGGGCACACAGTCAACAAGTGTAGAAGGAAGGAAGTCCATGGGTGTGGTGCACATCACCTGTAGGGACACGACAGCTACCACCCTGGAAGTCGAATCACGGTGTCGGGGATCACAGTTGACCAAACGACTCTGAAAGTACCCTGTGAAGGACAGAAATGACACACAGTCAAAAGCACTGAAGAACAGGACAGAATTGCAATACTCATGCCCAATACATGTCACAAGATACCCACCCAGAACCAAGTTAGCATGTCAACACTGTTGGGGAGTACAGACTACCTGTAAGGACACATCGCTACACGCATACAGTCATGTAGCACATGCACACACTCAAAGAGCACCAGAGCACCACCAACACATATCATGCAAACTCACATCAGTTACATGACATCTCTGGATACTTACATTCAGCTGAAGAAGTTGGTGATGAGCTGTGTGCGGACATCACCATCATCATCATCATCATCATCACTGGCATCGTGGTCCAGGCCAGGATCCTCCACAGGTGGCGGACGTTGGTCATCGTCATCCAGGATGAGAGGCAACTCCTTCCGCACTGCCAGGTTGTGTAGCATGCAGCAGACGATGACAATCTTGCACACCTTTGCCGGGGCATATGGGAGGGACCCTCCTGTCTTGTCCAGGCAGCGGAAGCGGCTCTTCAGGAGACGAAATGTCCGCTCAATAACTCTCCTCGTCCGACCACGTGCCTCATTGTAGCGCATCTGGGCTGGTGTCACAGGGTTCCTGAGGGGCGTCAGCAACCACGGCATGTTGGGATATCCGGAGTCACCTACATACAGACAATTGCACATTAGCTGAGTTGGAAAAGAGAGTGGGACACTACATTGCAGAACACACACAATGGTACAAAGTCAGTACACACCAACAAGCCAGTCACGCTGGTTCCGCATCTGTGACATCATCCTCGGGATGCGACTACTCCTCATCACGTAGGCATCGTGTGCAGAACCGGGGAAACGGGCACACACGTGTTTGATGGTCATATCTGCAAGACAGACCACCAGTGCATTGACCGAGTGGTAGTGCTTGCGGTTCCTGTATGCCTGCTCCTGGGCCTGTGGTGGTACCAAAGCCACATGTGTCCCATCAATGGAGCCAATGACATGCGGCATCCTCCCCAGGGCATAGAAGTCACTCTTCACGCCAGTCAGTTGCTGGAGTCTAGGGAAATAGATGTACCGGTTCAGGAATAGCAACATTGCCACCAAAACATCGCGGAGCACACGGCTCAACATGGTCTGTGACATCCCACCAGCAGTCGCCACAGTATGTTGGAAGGTACCGGTGGCAAAGAAGTGTAGGGCTGCCATCACCTTCACCTTGGGGGTCAGCGCTGTAGGATACGGCCGGCCAGGTTGCAGGTGTGGTGCCAAGCGCACTGCCAAATCTTCAATCAGCTGCCTGGTGAAGCGGTACCTTCGGATGCTGTCACGTTCCACCATCGTTGCCAGGTCAGGGAATGGTCTATGGACAGCTGGTGCCCTGCAGTGCATAGGTGAAGAAAGAAAGATTGTCAGTCACCCCACATATGTGGCATTGAACACACTCAATATCACATGATACATCATTATGAGGCACAAGTACATGATGTGTGCAGTTCCGTAAGGACATGTATGGCACATACATGGCCAACATCCACCATCACAGTTCAACAAGTGGCATCAATAAGTCCCAGGTTGTGCCATTGAGTATCATGAGGACGTGTCACATTTCCCATCTCCTGCTGCCACGTTACAAACACACCCCACAGTGACATGTGAGGACAGATGTGCCCCAGGCATCACAGCCCAACGACAGGTAGATTCCCAGGGACCCTGTATTGCCACATGGACACTGGCATGACATGGCGTATCATGTATACACCACAGCAAAACAACCATGACCCCCACAGGTAGTGGTCCCTGTTGCCTCGGCAGGACAGACATGGACGTCTGTGACACACACACGCACAACATCAAAGTCCATGCACAAACAACGTGGATGTGGAGACTGTCTCCCATTGTGCACATGAAATCAGAGACATTGTAAACACAACATGCACACAGACTGCGGAGGACCATCACTATTGTGCCAATGGGTCAGCCTGGGTTAAACATACTGTCCCACATGGGACTCAGTTGGCATGTGACATGACATACACATACAACACCGTGAAATGTGACCATGCCACATGCTCAGATATGAACAGTTGCACATCACAGTGTTCATGTACACGAAACACCAAGGATACTGTCCCCATGAACACGTGCACAGCCTGGGGGTGGCTGCCCCAAGTGACACCCACAGAACAACATGTTTACCCCCATACACGGAATAGGTAATGCAGCCTTACATGCCTTAGGATACAGTTTGTACAGGCTGTGGTGTTGTAGGTGTGCCCCTCACTCCCTGGGAAGTATATGTGGCTGGCATATGTTCACCTGTGACAGGCATGGTGACATATGCCAGTGACATGTACAGGGACGCGTTGGACAGCAATGGACCGATTGAGTGCGCACACATTGGCAATTGCATTCAATGTGTGCTGGTATGCGTTGTATTCGCACATACGCGTTGGACAGCAATGGACCGATTGGTGCGCACACATTGGCCATTGCATTCAATGTGTGCTGAGTACGCGTTAGTATTCGCAATACGCGTTGGACAACAATGGACCGATCGGTGCGCACACATTGGCCATTGCATTCAATGTGTGCTGGTACGCGTAGTATTCGCAATACGCGTTGGACAGCAATGGACCGATCGGTGCGCACACATTGGCCATTGCATTCAATGTGTGCTGGTACGGCGTTGTATTCGCAATACGCGTTGGACAGCAATGGACCGATCGGTGCGCACACATTGGCCATTGCATTCAATGTGTGCTGGCTACGCGTTGTATTCGCAATCACGCGTTGGACAGCAATGGACCGATCGGTGCGCACACATTGGCCATTGCATTCAATGTGTGCTGGTACGCGTTGTATTCGCAATACGCGTTGGACAGCAATGGACCGATCGGTGCGCACACATTGGCCATTGCATTCAATGTGTGCTGGTACGCGTTGTATTCGCAATACGCGTTGGACAGCAATGGACCGATCGGTGTGCCCGGCCGGCCCATTGCAATCAATGTGTGCGGATGCAGCGTTGTATCCCGAGTACGCGTTGAACAGCAATGGTCCGATCGGTGTGCCCGGCCGGCCCATTGCAATCAATGTGTGCGGGTACGCGTTGTATCCCGAGTACGCCTTGAACAGCAATGGACCGATCGGTGTGCCCGGCCGGCCCATTGCAATCAATGTGCGCGGGTTCGCGTTGTATCCCGAGTACGCGTTGAACAGCAATGGACCGATCGGTGTGCCCGGCCGGCCCATTGCAATCAATGTGTGCGGGTACGCGTTGTATCCGGATACGCCTTGAACAGCAATGGACCGATCGGTGTGCCCGGCCGGCCCATTGCAATCAATGTGCGCGGGTACAGCGTTGTATCCCGGGTACTCCTTGAACAGCAATGGACGGATCGGTGTGCCCGGCCGGCCCATTGCAATCAATGTGTGCGGGTACGCGTTGTATCCCGAGTACGCCTTGAACAGCAATGGACCGATCGGTGTGCCCGGCCGGCCCATTGCAATCAATGTGCGCGAGTACGCGTTGTATCCCGAGTACGCGTTGAACAGCAATGGACCGATCGGTGTGCCCGGCCGGCCCATTGCAATCAATGTGCGCGGATGCGCGTTGTATCCTGGGTACGCCTTGAACAGCAATGGACCGATCGGTGTGCCCGGCCGGCCCATTGCAATCAATGTGTGCGGGTACGCGTTGTATCCCGGTGCAGCGTTGAACAGCAATGGACCGATCGGTGTGCCCGGCCGGCCCATTGCAATCAATGTGTGCGGGTACGCGTTGTATCCCGAGTACGCCTTGAACAGCAATGGACCGATCGGTGTGCCCGGCCGGCCCATTGCAATCAATGTGCGCGGTACGCGTTGTATCCCGGGTACGCCTTGAACAGCAATGGACCGATCGGTGTGCACCCATTGGCTATGGCCTGGCCTGGCAACGGACGCGTTTTCAAATTTTGAACGAGTCTGATGCTGGAAATTCAGTTGGTCACCCACAACAATGTTGCAAATTCATGGGTGTCATGAAGTTGAACTTTTGAAGGATGCTGTGGGCGTGTGTAAGTGGTGCAATTCCATGGATTGGCCAGATTCAGAAGATGCTAACTACTTGGACCTATCACTTTGGACACATGGACAGTAACTGCTTCTGCAGCACACATATAATGCTGGCTGTTCCCCTGAGAGCTCACTTGCCTGCACTACATGCTCCAGGACGACGTCTGCAACCACCACTGCTGCTGAATCTGCACCCTCTGGACCCTGCAATGGCACGTACTGTGGAGAGAGCCCCTGCCTTCAGCACTGAGGAGAACCAGGCCCTGCTGGACAGCCTCCTTCCACAGTACAGAAAGCTGTATGGGAAAGCAGGGGAGCAGGTGAGTGTTCTGTCCACTGCCTTCCTAAATGTGCATGTTGTCTGACTAGCAAGGCTAACAGTCTGCACGCCACTGGCTAGCAGGCTCACTGAGTTGTCACCCCCCATAGTGTGTAGTTACATGCACTGGACAGGTATGGTGCAGTGACAGTGCATTTAAACAAGGTTTTACTTCCCAAGCAATGATACCATGTAGTTACTGCTGGCATACTGTCCATGGCCATCTTTGCACTGCCTGTGTACATCATGTGCCCCTGTGATTGAGACATGTATACACAACTGTGTAATGCACGGATATGTTGCATGTGTAGTAATAGCATTCTCACTTTGTCATCCTCACAGGTTGATGCCCACCAGAAGCAGAAGATATGGCTGACCATCGTCCGGGCAGTGAGATCCGTGGGGACTACAAGCGCCGGATCCACAACTGCCAGAAGAGGTGGCAGGACCTTCGGGGCTGGACCCGGAGGATCGCACGGGTCCAGCTGAAGCTGTCGTCTCCTCGCAGGAGGGGCGGACACCGGACCCTGACCCCCACATGCTCAGGATCCTGGCGGTGGTCTTCCCTGATCTGGATGGGCAGCTGAAGGCCAGAGAGCAGCAAGGAGGGGGTGAGTCCATGACTGCATTGTGAACTTTGTCTGCCATGTTATGTGCCCTCCTCTGGCCTGGTTAAACTTCCACAGTACATCAGTCATGTGGTCCAGGACCCATGTCCCTCAATTGTGCACTGCCCACTCCTCATCTGATACCCAGGTGTGGCCCTTGCAGTCAGGGAATTGTGTCACTTGGGTACTGTGTCCTTGCAGTTTGCTTGACTCAAGGTGGGGGACGGCATCTGTTCCCCTAACTCTGTGGTGGGCATCATGGGTGGGTCCATTGCGTACACAATGCCTGTGTTCTGAAATGTAATCTGCGTGTCACTTTGACATGTGGTCCAATTGCTGAGCTGATCCACCACATGTGCCTGGGGTGTCTGGCACACACCCATGCTGCGGGTGGGAACAATGTTTGGGCCCCTGGAGTGTGTATATTACTTGTGTCACACATACTTAGCCAGCTGCCTACTGTCCAGGGCTCATCCCTCATTCATGTGGGGCAGGACAGTCATGCCTACTCCAGGCCATACAATACACTCTGCACTCCCACTCCCGTGTATCAGCTGACACGTTGTGCTCAGTGATATGTCCCCTCAGGTGTCTGCCTCTGTGTCAGTGTGCTGTGGCTTCGTTGTCAGGACTGCTGGGGTGTTTCTCGGTTGGGGCTCAGCATGCCACCGGAGATGTGACCATAGGAGACGATACTTGTGTCATTGTGTCATTGATGAATGTTGACAGTGTCAGCCCCCATGGGTGTTGTTTGTCTGCACATGGCCAAAGGTATGTCTTATTTGCACTGCAGTATTTGCCTCCCCAATCTATGTTGCAATGGGACACATGCACTACTTTGCCACTGATGTGTTTTATGTTCTGTGACCAGGAATCATCCATGCAGTTTGGCAGTTGCAGCTTTTTCTTTGTCAACACTTGCATTTTGGTCACTGTGATGATGGGGGTTTAGACCCCATTGCCACAATGTTCGGAATGTGCTTCAGCTATGGGCCCCCACACTTACATTTTGGTCACTGTGATGATGGGGGTTTGGACCCCATTGCCACTATGTTCAAGATGTGCTTCAGCTATGGACCCCACACTTACCTTTTGGTCACTGTGATGATGGGGTTTTGGACCCCATTGCCACAATGGTCATGGCCTGCTTGCATTGTGGGGGCCACACACATATATGTGTGGCACATGTGATAGGGGGTCACATTGTATGTTCAAAGTCATGTTCAGTGTTGTAGCCATTTGACGCAGTCTACACACGCTTGTCATGGTGTTGGGGGATGTCTTTTCTTGCATTCCCTAGGTTGTGGTGTGCTGGTTGTGTCATGCATTGTCCATCCTATGAGTGGGGGTGGTGTTGGTGGTAGGCATCCAGCCCCCATGGGTAGAGGTGGTAGTAGTGGTAGGCATCTGGCACCCCTGGGTAAGGGTGGTAGTAGTGACAGGGATCCAGCACCCCATGGGTAGAGGTGGTAGTGGTGGTAGGCATCTGGCACCCCATGGGTAGAGGTGGTAGTAGTGGTAGGCATACAGGCCCACATGGGTAGGGGTGGTAGTAGTGGTAGGCATCTGGCACCCCCTGGGTGAGGGTGGTAGTAGTGACAGGCATCCAGCCCCCCATGGGTAGAGGTGGTAGTAGTGACAGGCATCCGGCACCCCATGGGTAGAGGTGGTAGTAGTGACAGGCATCTGGCACCCCCTGGGTAAGGGGGGTAGTAGTGACAGGCATCCTGCCCCCCATGGGTAGAGGTGGTAGTAGTGGTAGGCATCTGGCACCCCCTGGGTAAGGGTGGTAGTAGTGGTAGGCATACAGGCCCACATGGGTAGGGGTGGTAGTAGTGGTAGGCATCCTGCCCCCATGGGTAGAGGTGGAAGTAGTGGTAGGCATCCAGCTCCCCATGGGTAGAGGTGGTAGTAGTGGTAGGCATCTGGCACCCCTGGGTGAGGGTGGTAGTAGTGACAGGCATCCAGCCCCCATGGGTAGAGGTGGTAGTAGTGACCGGCATCCAGCCCCCATGGGTAGAGGTGGTAGTGGTGGTAGGCATCTGGCACCCCATGGGTAGAGGTGGTAGTAGGGGTAGAGCATACAGGCCCACATGGGTAGGGGTGGTAGTAGTGGTAGGCATCTGCCACCCCATGGGTAGAGGTGGTAGTAGTGGTAGGCATCTGGCACCCCCTGGGTAAGGGTAGTAGTAGTGACAGGCATCTGGCACCCCCTGGGTAAGGGTGGTAGTAGTGACAGGCATCCTGCCCCCCATGGGTAGAGGTGGTAGTAGTGGTAGGCATCTGGCCCCCCCTGGGTAAGGGTGGTAGTAGTGACAGGCATCCCACTCCCCATGGGTAGAGGTGATAGTAGTGGTAGGCATCTGGCACCCCCTGGGTAAGGGTGGTAGTAGTGGTAAGCATACAGTCCCACATGGGTAGGGGTGGTAGTAGTGGTAGGCATCCTGCCCCCCATGGGTAGAGGTGGTAGTAGTGGTAGGCATCCAGCCCCCCATGGGTAGAGGTGGTAGTAGTGGTAGGCATCTGGCACCCCCTGGGTGAGGGTGGTAGTAGTGACAGGCGTCCAGCCCCCCATGGGTAGAGGTGGTAGTGGTGGTAGGCATCTGGCACCCCATGGGTAGAGGTGGTAGTAGTGGTAGGCATACAGGCCCACGTGGGTAGGGGTGGTAGTAGTGGTAGGCATCTGGCACCCCATGGGTAGAGGTGGTAGTAGTGGTAGGCATCTGGCACCCCCTGGGTAAGGGTGGTAGTAGTGACAGGCATCCTGCCCCCCATGGGTAGAGGTGGTAGTAGTGGTAGGCATCTGGCACCCCCTGGGTGAGGGTGGTAGTAGTGACAGGCATCCAGCCCCCCATGGGTAGAGGTGGTAGTAGTGACAGGCATCCAGCCCCCCATGGGTAGAGGTGGTAGTGGTGGTAGGCATCTGGCACCCCATGGGTAGAGGTGGTAGTAGTGGTAGGCATACAGGCCCACATGGGTAGGGGTGGTAGTAGTGGTAGGCATCTGGCACCCCATGGGTAGAGGTGGTAGTAGTGGTAGGCATCTGGCACCCCTGGGTAAGGGTGGTAGTAGTGACAGGCATCCTGCCCCCATGGGTAGAGGTGGTAGTAGTGGTAGGCATCTGGCACCCCCTGGGTGAGGGTGGTAGTAGTGACAGGCATCCAGCCCCCATGGGTAGAGGTGGTAGTAGTGACAGGCATCCGGCACCCCATGGGTAGAGGTGGTAGTAGTGACAGGCATCTGGCACCCCTGGGTAAGGGTGGTAGTAGTGACAGGCATCCTGCCCCCCATGGGTAGAGGTGGTAGTAGTGGTAGGCATCTGGCACCCCTGGGTAAGGATGGTAGTAGTGACAGGCATCCTGCCCCCATGGGTAGAGGTGGTAGTAGTGGTAGGCATCTGGCACCCCTGGGTAAGGGTGATAGTAGTGGTAGTCATACAGGCCCACATGGGTAGGGGTGGTAGTAGTGGTAGGCATCCTGCCCCCATGGGTAGAGGTGGTAGTAGTGGTAGGCATCCAGCCCCCATGGGTAGAGGTGGTAGTAGTGGTAGGCATCTGGCACCCCTGGGTGAGGGTGGTAGTAGTGACAGGCATCCAGCCCCCATGGGTAGAGGTGGTAGTAGTGACAGGCATCCAGCCCCCATGGGTAGAGGTGGTAGTAGTGGTAGGCATCTGGCACCCACTGGGTAAGGGTGGTAGTAGTGGTAGGCATCTGGCACCCCTGGGTAAGGGTGGTAGTAGTGGTAGGCATACAGGCCCACATGGGTAGGGGTGGTAGTAGTGGTAGGCATCCTGCCCCCATGGGTAGAGGTGGTAGTAGTGGTAGGCATCCAGCCCCCATGGGTAGAGGTGGTAGTAGTGGTAGGCATCCAGCCCCCATGGGTAGAGGTGGTAGTGGTGGTAGGCATCTGGCACCCCATGGGTAGAGGTGGTAGTAGTGGTAGGCATACAGGCCCACATGGGTAGGGGTGGTAGTAGTGGTAGGCATCTGGCACCCCATGGGTAGAGGTGGTAGTAGTGGTAGGTATCTGGCACCCCCTGGGTAAGGGTGGTAGTAGTGACAGGCAAACTGCCCCCCATGGGTAGAGGTGGTAGTAGTGACAGGCATCCAGCCCCCCATGGGTAGAGGTGGTAGTGGTGGTAGGCATCTGGCACCCCATGGGTAAGGGTGGTAGTAGTGACAGGCATCCTGCCCCCCATGGGTAGAGGTGGTAGTAGTGGTAGGCATCTGGCACCCCTGGGTGAGGGTGGTAGTAGTGACAGGCATCCAGCCCCCATGGGTAGAGGTGGTAGTAGTGACAGGCATCCAGCCCCCATGGGTAGAGGTGGTAGTGGTGGTAGGCATCTGGCACCCCATGGGTAGAGGTGGTAGTAGTGGTAGGCATACAGTCCCACATGGGTAGGGGTGGTAGTAGTGGTAGGCATCTGGCACCCCATGGATAGAGGTGGTAGTAGTGGTAGGCATCTGGCACCCCTGGGTAAGGGTGGTAGTAGTGACAGGCATCCTGCCCCCCATGGGTAGAGGTGGTAGTAGTGGTAGGCATCTGGCACCCCTGGGTGAGGGTGGTAGTAGTGACAGGCATCCAGCCCCCCATGGGTAGAGGTGGTAGTAGTGACAGGCATCCGGCACCCCATGGGTAGAGGTGGTAGTAGTGACAGGCATCTGGCACCCCCTGGGTAAGGGTGGTAGTAGTGACAGGCATCCTGCCCCCCATGGGTAGAGGTGGTAGTAGTGGTAGGCATCTGGCACCGCCTGGGTAAGGATGGTAGTAGTGACAGGCATCCTGCCCCCCATGGGTAGAGGTGGTAGTAGTGGTAGGCATCTGGCACCCCCTGGGTAAGGGTGATAGTAGTGGTAGGCATACAGGCGCACATGGGTAGGGGTGGTAGTAGTGACAGGCATCCAGCCCCCATGGGTAGAGGTGGTAGTAGTGACAGGCATCCAGCCCCCATGGGTAGAGGTGGTAGTAGTGGTAGGCATCTGGCACCCCCTGGGTAGGGGTGGTAGTAGTGGTAGGCATCTGGCACCCCTGGGTAAGGGTGGTAGTAGTGGTAGGCATACAGGCCCACATGGGTAGGGGTGGTAGTAGTGGTAGGCATCTGGCACCCCCTGGGTAAGGGTGGTAGTAGTGGTAGGCATCTGGCACCCCCTGGGTAAGGGTGGTAGTAGTGGTAGGCATACAGGCCCACATGGGTAGGGGTGGTAGTAGTGGTAGGCATCCTGCCCCCCATGGGTAGAGGTGGTAGTAGTGGTAGGCATCCAGCCCCCATGGGTAGAGGTGGTAGTAGTGGTAGGCATCCAGCCCCCATGGGTAGAGGTGGTAGTAGTGGTAGGCATCCAGCCCCCATGGGTAGAGGTGGTAGTTGTGACAAGCATCTGGCACCCCATGGGTAGAGGTGGTAGTAGTGGTAGGCATCTGGCACCCCATGGGTAGAGGTGGTAGTAGTGGTAGGCATCTGGCACCCCCTGGGTGAGGGTGGTAGTAGTGACAGGCATCCGGCACCCCATGGGTAGAGGTGGTAGTAGTGACAGGCATCTGGCACCCCTGGGTAAGGGTGGTAGTAGTGACAGGCATCCTGCCCCCCATGGGTAGAGGTGGTAGTAGTGGTAGGCATCTGGCACCCCCTGTGTAAGGGTGGTAGTAGTGGTAGGCATACAGGCCCACATGGGTAGGGGTGGTAGTAGTGGTAGGCATCCTGCCCCCATGGGTAGAGGTGGTAGTAGTGGTAGGCATCCAGCCCCCCATGGGTAGAGGTGGTAGTAGTGGTAGGCATCCAGCCCCCATGGGTAGAGGTGGTAGTAGTGACAGGCATCCAGCCCCCATGGGTAGAGGTGGTAGTAGTGGTAGGCATCTGGCACCCCCTGGGTAAGGGTGGTAGTAGTGACAGGCATCTGGCACCCCATGGGTAGAGGTGGTAGTAGTGGTAGGCATCTGGCACCCCCTGGGTGAGGGTGGTAGTAGTGACAGGCATCCGGCACCCCATGGGTAGAGGTGGTAGTAGTGACAGGCATCTGGCACCCCCTGGGTAAGGGTGGTAGTAGTGGTAGGCATACAGGCCCCTATGTGTATGTGTGGCATTAGTGAGGGCCATCCCGCCCCTATGGTGCTGCTGTTGCTGGTGTAGGTATTTCTGCATCCCTCTGTGTGTGATTTGTCGGGTACGTGTAGTTTGTTTTTGTTGTTGGTGTCTGACTTACCTTCTGCGCCGTACGCGTCCGTGCCTGTTCCGGTAATAGAGGTAGAATATTGGTAGGATCTGTACGAAGGGATTCATGGTTGGTTCGTCTCGTTCGTCTTTCTCTTTGCTTCGCCTCGTCCTCGTCGCTGGTGTGTTCGTCTCGTAGCCGTGGATCGTGTTGTGGCGCGAATCGGAGCTTATGTGCGCCTCGCCCGGATGCTTTGACGTGCCGTGCGTAGCGACGGGTTCGGCGCGTACGGGATGCGCATCGTACTTGTCCGGCCAGACGGGGCTGCATTTTTGCTTCCGTGCGGCTCGATTCTACGATTCCGGATCCGGCTCGGTCGGGGAACAGGACCTGGATTGGGTGAGTACGACTGGGTCGGAATCTATGCTGTAGTGCGCATCGTACTTGCTCGTTCGGAATGATGTGCGGATCGGTCGGGAAACAGGCATTCGCATGGCTTTTTTCCCGACCGAATGGTGTTAGGTGCGTCTCCGACCGAGATTGGAATCGACCCCGTAGTCTGCTGGACGTGTCATTCAAAAAAATCATTTGTGTTGGAATTAAACAGGCTCAAAACAAGGTATCCGTTCCCTGAACTTGCCAAGGTTTGGTTCCCTAAATCGATTTCAGTTCGATAGTGTCTTTCCAATAATCATATCCTTGAAGGGTTAACTGGGTAACAAACAAAACTGTATATATTAGCTTAGTCTCTGTAAGCATATATTTTTTCAGTAGGGTAGGAACTAATTTGAAACAGTATGATGTAGGATCTGGACGTGTCTTATCCTGAAAAATAGGTGAATTTATCTTTGTATGTTTTGGAACTCCCTTGTGGGGGAGACGGACAATGTTCCCATGGTGTATAATTAAAAAGTGTATGTTGGACACTGGCCCTGGGCAGGAAAAGATGGCCGCAATGCTGATAAAAGAACATATCAGCGTCATTATCAGAATTAAGGTACAGGTTCTCAGATTCGCAAAACAGTGTAATACTCCAGCTCCGAGAGCATAGAATTTACAGTTTCAACATCCCAGTCATCTGAATGTTACCCTGGTACTATTACATCCCCCATAGAAACTTTAAACACATATGGTATCTGCAGGATCTCCGTAGGGCCAAATATGTTGAATGGAACCTTATGCCAAACTATTCCATCAGTTACTGGAACGGCTGAAATGTTCACGAGCGACAAGTCTCTTATCAGTTAATGGGAAGAAGAATGGGGGCCAACACCCCATCGATCAGTTCTGTGGCAGAGCGTTCTGGGAAGTAGTGGCAATTAATCAATAGGAAAAAAACTGTCCCAAATACAATCCACATGAAAAAAAACCCAAGGGAAGTGTAATCCAAACATAAATCCAAGGCGGGACTAGATAAGTGCTTTTCAACCATGAAATGAAAACACAGATGCGTACTGGAGGAGTGTGCATTTCAACCATGAAATAAAAACACAGATGCGTACTAGTGTTTAAAACAGAATAACTGTCTGAGGAAAAGTCATCTTGATCCATATAATACCCAGAAGCACTGAGTTGAAAAACAGGAGGTTCCGGTTCTGAAGCAGGACTTGAAAAATCCAAAAGCGGTGGATCCACTGACGGTGGATCAGTATAAACTAAATCAGCAGCAGAAGACCCAGTAGTAAGAACAGTACTCACTTCGGTTGTGTTGCTGGTTGCAGACTCATTCTTCCCCCCACCCCGGCCGGGGAGCAATGGCTTTGGTGGTGCTCACTAGCTGCAGAGGAATGTCCTGTATAGTAGCACGCACACCCTGTGGCCTACTATTTAGAATCAGCAACATGGTGTCGTTTGACATGTTCAGTGGAGACAAAGGGCTTTATTATGAGTTTGGCAGCTCGTTGAGCGCCCGTCCACTGGATTACAACTGTAATCCATGGCGGGCGGGCGGTGCTGCGGCGGTGGCTGTATAAAGCTCATAGGTGAGCCTTAACTGCAGATGCGGCTGTGACAGCGCCTGCAGCATGTTCCTGCACAGTGTGACATGCGTGCCACACTGTGCCAGAACTGGGCTGCAATTCCAAGGGGGCACAACATGTGCCCCCCGCATGCACCCCCAGGCCCAGGATCGGCAGGCGGCCCTGTTAGGGCCCCTTTAGTTGCCTCTCCACCACCCTTTTCATGGCGGGTTCACCGCCATGAAAGGGGCGGTGGACAGGCAACTCATAATATGCACGTCGGTGCCGCAGCTGCACCGCCAGCATATTGCTGCCCCCTTCCACTGCACAACCGCTATGGGATCCTGGATCCACAGTAGACGCGGTGGTCCTGTGGCGGGCCGACCGTCACACTTTGAATACTGCAGGCGGACCCACAGTGGTGAGACTGCCACCAATAGTACGGCGGTACTCGTAAAAAGGCCCAGAGTGTTTGTCTTTAGAACCTGGAAGCGGTGGCAGGATCACAGTTCTCGTGCCTTTAGACGCCAAGGATGGGCACCGGTGTTCGATATGATGGCCCGAAATCCTTTTTAATAACCATCTTTTCTCAAATGAGATCACCAATTTTTGGACTCCAGCTGGAAAGTTCAGGTTTCACATCCGTACACGAAGAGGGAGATGTTTTCAATTGATCGGTTGAATGGACGTCACTGAACTTTTGTAGATCCTGTAAGACAGCACAACGATTTTCTTTGCGGCAGCCGCCACAATGTCTGGATCGTCAAGGTCTGGAACATACATCTTGGTGCCAAAAAGTACTTTTTATGGGGTCCACCCACCCAGAGATCTTTTTGGGAGGTTATTTAGAGCCCGTGGAACCCCATATAGGTGATGTAACCAACTACGCCTAGTGCCTAATACTCTAGCTGTTAAGGACTGCTTTAAGTCACTGTTCATTCTTTCCCCAACAGAACTGCCCTCTGGCTTATATGGAGAAGAATAATGCACTTGTACACCCAGGGATGCCATAGAATCCCGGTACGCTTTTAGCGTGACAGCCAGGCCCTGGTCTGAACGAAATACACTGCATGCATGTGTCCCAATAAAGACTTGCAGGTCTTTAATAACAGTTCGAACGTCAGCCGAGCACTGTGGCCAAACCCAGAGGAATCTAGAGCAAGAATCGACTGCAACCAAAATAATTTGAACGCAGTGTCCGAAATTAGCAGACCACAGTGATCCAAATAAATGCAGGCGAAAGACTTGTTGGTGATCAACAGGTGCGTCTGCGGTGGATGAGCCACGGTGGAAGCTTTAATTTGTTGACAAATGTCACAACACAGGACATATTTCTTGGCCTGTTGATATAAGCTGTGCCACCAGTAATGCTGCTGTAGCTGCAAAATTATGGCCCCCACCCCAGCATGTGCCAAAGCAACACCTTCGTGTGTCGCTATCACTAAAGCAAGTCTGCGGTCTCGGTTGGAAATAAAGCGAATGCCAACTTTTGAAATTGTTACAAAAGGGATGTTGTGTTCATTTAAGTGATAAGAATATTAAGAAGGAAAGCCTTAAGTTAAAGGGGTGCCGTTTTTATTTGCATTAAGGGCAGCAAAGATGTTATCATCTATTTTAGTTTTAGAACGAGTAATTGCTGCAACTGTAGCTATGGCCACTGCAGACTTGGTTGCCTCATCAGCCAAGGAATTCCCTAAAGCATGTGCTCCCACACTCTAATGACTCAACCTACGTATTACATGCGTTTGTGGCAACCTGTCTTTGAGGTCTGCCACTACTGTTTCATGCTTGATTGTGTTACCTTTAAAATCTTTGAATCTATTTTGTTTCCAATAATGTAAAATATCAATAAAGGACTGCACACACTATAAGTCTGGGGATTTCAGGATCCGTATATTCAAGTGCCAGAAACAAACCCTTCAGTTCAGCCAGTTGCACAGTGCAGTCACCTAAAGACCGTTCAAATCATTTAAGGTTGGAAATCGCCGACCAATATGACACCAATAAAAATAGTGCATGCTGCTGAGTATTGTTGTTTAGAACCTATAGCAGGTTGAGCTGGACCGTCAGTGTAAATAATATATTTATACCGATCAAGAGGCATGACAGAAAAGAGCATAGGATAAACATGCTCATATTGTAGAAATTCTTGTGTCTGTAAAGAAGAGTCAAAGACAAAGGGCCTTAATTCGATGCAGGTCAGACGAGCATCTGACCGACATAGTTTCGGGAGTGGAACCTCCCGACAAGTAGTTGGCAGTTCCACTCCTGATATTATGATGTGACTGCCAGCACTGCGGTCTGAAACATAGCTTTTACCATTGCGGCTTGTGCCGCCGCACAAGCTGCAATGGTAAAGAGTATGTTTCTAAACATCTATGCACTGATGTTTGGGGGACACCACATGTGCCCCCCAGGTGATACAGCGGAGGCCTAGTGGGGATGGGGGCACTGCTAGGTGCCCCCAAAGTCACTTTCCGACAGCCTTTCCATATCAGAAAGGCCGACATGGAAAGGCACATGGAAAGGCTGTCGGAAAGGGACATCCCTACAGTGGTGCCTCCGCAGGCACCGGCTCCATTGTAGGGATTAGGCCTCCGACCGACGCCCCAACTAGATTCTTGATCTTGTCAAAGGCGGCGGTTGGTCCCTCCGACAACATCGCTCCAGCTGCCGCCATCGTAATCCGCCGGTCAGACTGATGCCTTGGATGTCGGACGGACTGCCACCAGCGGCCTGTCGGTGGTGGTCCGTCCAACATCCTAAAATGGCCAAAGTCTACATCAACAGCTGTTAAGGATGTAGCCCACTGTATCTATCTAGGATGGAGGACCTTAGTGTGTGGAATACTAGCTTTTGTGACAGCCTCTAAAGCCGGCATGGGAGTAACAACAATCATGTGTGTCCCTTGTGCAAGTGGTCATTCTTTCAGGATGGCCATCTGTACTGCAGTGAGTATTTTTTTCAGTGGAAGCAAAATGCATTTCCGCATTGGAATATAAATGCGATTATATGCAATCCGCACTGTTTCACCTTCATTAAAGGTAATGTATGTAAATCCAATTGCACCTGGCAAAATACGAATGACCAGGTTCGTGGTATTGACATGTGTAAGCAAGTGGCATGTTTCAAGCAATTCAGATTGTAATGATCTGAGTGTATCTGTGTGTACTGATGTCCAGCATGTTGCGGAAAAATCAGGGCGTATGAAGTCATAAAGAAGTTTAATGCATTGTGCATATTCAGGTATGTACGTCCTACCAAAATTTATAAATCCTAGCAGGGACTGCAATGCTTTTAGCATGTTTGAAGGTTGCAATTGTGCACACTTCTCCAAAAAATGAGGGGCAAGGCTCTTCCTCTCATGCCTAAGTTCATATCCTATGAAAAGGACACTCAGAAAACCTATATTAGATTTTTTGAATTTGAACTTTTAGCCAAGTCCAGCAAATCCCAATATTATGGGATCTACTCTTGCTAAGTGGAAATTTAATTAATTTTCCGTTAAGTAGATATCGTCTACGTAGGACAGTGCATCAGGGTCAATATCATGAAGAATTGACACAATACATGCAGCAAATATATCTGGGTTACTCTTATGGCCCATTGGCAAATGTCCATATCGCATTTTAAAACTAAGGGCGCTAATAGCGGTCCAATCTCGTCTTTCAGGAGCTAGATTGTGGATGAAAAAACCATTGGCAATATCCAATGTAGTTTTGTATTTTTTACGGACTACATCATTAATTAGTGCCGTACTATGTGTGTTTTGCCCTGCAAATGTGCGAGTATGACTGTTTAAATGTCTATAGTCTAAGACAATGCGATGGGAATGATCCAGTTTTAAAACAGGAAAACGAGGATTATTCATTTGAGAGAGACAGGGTTCAATTTCTCCCTGGTACTCCAATTGGGAGAGTATTTCTTTAGCGGGTGCTTTAGCATCTCGTTTAATATGATATTATGGTTGCACTTGCGGGCTGGACCGTAAAGATATAACATGATAAGGCGCATCCTTATCCCAGCCGACATGATTGTAATAGAGTGCAGAGGCTAGTGCAAAAGCCCACTCAGCTGCATAAGCTTGTTTGACTTCTTCAGGGCCAAGAGCAGAAAAAGAAGGAAGAATAACATCCTCCCCTTGGGTGGATGCACGTACATATGGTGAGGGCCAATCGACCTCCGTCAACAGTATGTCATAAGACAAAGTCAAATTTTCCCAGAATATTGCTTTATTGGTGCGTTGTACGTTACCTTCTATTTGAATGTCTAAATGATACAAGCTATCTGGAAGGGCTACGCGTCTATCTAGAGTTTCAACTGTAACGAAAGTATCAGTTGCTCTCGCTGAATCTCAAGAAGCTCATAAGGTCTATATGCATTAGGCGCTGAATGTGTAATTAATTTATAGAATGCATTAGTGTTTGCATCCATAAAACAAAGTCCCGGGCACACATAAGAATAGTTATACAGTGTGATTGTATCAACATAGTCCAAGTAGAACATTAAACAGGGGTCAATTGTCCTGGTGAATGAAGAATCTTTGTCTTTATTCCATATTCTTATTAAGGCAAAATACGAGAAACCAGCCAACATGTGTTTCGTCGCATATGGAAAATAATTCCGCGACTTCCTCAGGGCTGGGAAGGATACAAAGGGTATTGTCAACAGTAGGTGATGTGTAAAAACATATATAGGAGGAGACAAGAACCTGTCATCATCTCTAAATACTTACGGCAGCCTTAATAACAGGATCACCATTATCCTGGTAACACCCCGTTCCTTTATAATTTATTTTCTGCTATTTAATATTCTCCTTGATATAGCAGCTTGTCAGTACAGATATTCATTCCCGTGTGTTCTCCATTTTGGCTATAGGTGCATCCTTTACCGAACAGTCCGTTATTATAGGACTTTTTACTTTGACCAGCCGGGTCGGAAATATCACCGGCAGAGCGGTAAGCGCTCCACCTTCCCCTCTTTTGACACATATTTTACTTTCCATTTCCTTCTCCCGGATACACCCTGTTCTTTACTTATTACCCCTTGTCTTTCCTCTCTTCTTATCTACTTTCACAGACTACCAAGATTCATTCTTCTACGCACAGGTATTCCGAATAATAGCATCGTATCCTTATTTCACTGCCCCGTTTTTACATTGTCTTGTGGAGTTATTGACTGTGGGGACGTTTCTCATAATATCTGATTCATAGGTAATTTGGCTTAAGGATGGGTACGGCACACCCAGCACTGACTGGGAGTATATTTTTGTTTCTGAACATTCACCATGCTCACATTTATCGGTTGAATTCGTATAAGAGGTATGTTTTATTAGGGTTTCCACTTTAAGGTTTTAGCTCACCAATATATTACTTGTAAGTGTTTTTTTCTTTTTTCTTTCCCTATATATGTTGTTACACACCACCTACTGTTGACAATACCCTTTGTATCCTTCCCAGCCCTGAGGAAGTCGCGGAATTATTTTCCATATGCGACGAAACACGTGTTGGCTGGTTTCTCGTATTTTGCCTTAATAAGAATATGGAATAAAGACATAGATTCTTCATTCACCAGGACAATTGACCCCTGTTTAATGTTCTACTTGGACTATGTTGATACAATCACACTGTATAACTATTCTTATGTGTGCCAGGGACTTTGTTTCATATGCAACAGTGTGGGTTTTACCTACACGATTCTAAGGGGTTAAAGGGCTTATCCTCTTACCTGGCGGCACCTTACACCACAGAGCTTAGTTACACTTGTGTTAACAGGGCAGAGCGCCATACTTCCTAGTTTCTAAAAACCCTCCTTTCGTGTAACTCAGTGTTTGCATCCATAGCTGGAAATGTGACCCAAGAATAAAAAACCTAAAGGGGGTATGCTGTATGCTTCTACAACAAAGATAAGAGGACCACCTGCATTAGGAAGCCCATGTTGCGCTACATGGGCATAAACTGCAGGTCTTCAGTTGTCCGGAATCGCAACAGGTTTTGTCACTTCCATAACCTAAGCAATATGGAAAACAAAATGCAACACAAAATCTGGTTATATCCTTTGAAACTTTTAAGCTTGAAAAACGAACAGGACCATTACAATATAGTGGAAAATGTGTTCAACAAATGTTTAAAGTCCATAATCCCCTGTGAGTAAAATAGTTATTGCCATTTCCTTACAGTAATCATGAAAATACTGTGGCAGGTATAAGTAAGAGTACCAGAAAAGGAAGTGGAAGAATCCGCTCCTATCTCACAGTGCACTGCTGTAGTCCCTAAGGTTTCTACTGAAAGTAAATCCTGTAAAGTCCAAAAGAAATGAGTTTTCACAATATTTCAAACCTGAACAATAATGAGTAGCGAAATTTTAAGACAAACCACAATGTTTTATAATCACATTAATGGAGGTATTCAAAGATTTGATAATCTCAATAACAGTATATACAGTGCAAACAAAAATATTTGTTTAACAATTCTTGAATTCAGACCCAATGCATTTCGGGTTTCTAAGAACCCTTCTTCAGGGGAAAAATTTTCAAATGACAAGCTGCGAAGAGAACCACCTGCCGGAACAGTCAAAGACAAAAAGAAAAAGCAAATAAAGCTTTTAAATACACCACGTAATGCAAGTACATTATCATAAACGAGAGTCTGTGCTTGTGCCCTCTGTAAACCAAAAGTGACGTGCACAAGGTATCTGAGTGAAACACCGAAAAGCGTGAACGAATAGCCTATGTGCGTAGAGTGAGTTTTACCACGGGCATGACACTGTCCCAAACCTAGAGTGTAAATATTCAATGACTCCAAATCTCTAATGTGAACACAATAATATACTTCGGATCCACAGTAATTACCTCCAAGCAAGAAGAAATTATAAAGCAACTTTCTATGTAAACTGTACGAGCCATTCTGAAAAGGAACGAACAAGATTGTGCATCAAAGCGCTATACTATATTACACCGTGAGATATCAAAATTGAGAGTGTATGCCAACTCTTACCGGCATTAGAAGTCTACTGATGCGAGAAACTACGCAAGACATAAGAATGAAAGAAATATAAAAAATAGACCTGTTAACAAAATGTGATTGAAAGAAAATCCCGAACCCACTCCACCAGAAATACCGAATATATGGCTCTCCAAAGAGCCTTACCACCTGTCCCAATTGGCCAAGGGTTCTGTAAAACGAAGCAATCCCAAAGTTAAACATGCTCCCGATTGTGTGTTTTTTGATGTAAAAGAACCCCCGCTACAAGCGCCATAAGCGCGAAACAAACTCACCAGCGTCTGACGTGTCTCAAATGTCCCGGTCACCTGACTGCAAAAAGGCGTGTCTAAAAGACGAAACCTTAACCCTTTAAATACTAAACCCGCTGTGGATTCAAAACCAATCAATGCCAACTTTATTGAGAGTGAACACGATGAAAGTTAAACAAGACGTATTAATACATGCCACGAGACCGTAAATATAAGGAATCCTGCGATGTAAGGAATTGGTGCGTAAAGCATGCCCGTAACCAAAAGGAATATTCAATGCGAACTAGTAGATAAAACCCCCCTAAAAGCAACCCGAAGAGTTTATAAATGCTTCCAGTCACCAACGGATCTACTGGAATGTCAAACGTGCAAAAAATGTGAGTGATGTGACTGTGAATGATGATTCCAGTCTCTGATGGTTACAGTGAGAACAAGCACAGAGGTACATACCACGTTACATACACATAATCAATGCGGTGCAAAAATGTGTTTTATAGAAAGCATGATAATTCATAATGATCATTCAAACCTTTGGGTATCAAAGTCCCTAGGTAATCTATCCAAAAAGTTTCCAGCTGAGCTAATAGAGTGTTGTATTCAATACCAGCTCGAGTGTCTACACGATCAATGATGGTAAATCTTAGTTGTGGAATCGTGTGGGATGTGTCTATCCAATGGGCCGCTAAACATGAGTTGGTATTGCGAGTACGTATCATACTCTTGTGTTCGATAATTCTAATCCTGATTTTTCGCGAGGTCCTGCCTACATACGTGAGACCACATGGACAACGTATGGCGTATATCACCCCCTCTGTATTACAATCCGATGTATGTTTTAACCTAATAGGTTTGCCTGTAAGTGGGTGATGGAAAATGTTCCCTGTCATTACATTGCCACATTGTCCGCAGTTAAAACATTTCCTCATGCCTCTGTATGTTGTGCCCAAGGATGTAAGTGGTGGCTTCAAAAGTTCTTTTAAATTTTTCGATCTGGTATGCGCAAACAGAGGTTTGTCCAGAAATACCGTTGCAAAATCAGTTTCCTGTTCTAGAATCTCCCATCTCTTCCTGAGAATTTGTTTGATTTTGACTGCCTGTTGAGAATGTTTTAAAACAAATACCTCTCGTTTAACCGAAATCTTAGGTGCATTGGAAAGTAAATCTTCACGTTTCTTGCGCGAAACCACCATTTTAGCGTTTCCAAAATGTTCAACGGGTATCCCCGTTTTTGATATCGGTGAGTTTGTTCCTTAATTAATCTGTGAGACTCCTCTTCATTGGATGTGATTCTTTTGATCCGAATGAGTTGTGAAACAGGTAAATGTTTTTTAAAGATAATGGATGTGCACTTAAGAAATGAAGAGCATTGTTTTTGTCTGTCGGTTTTCTATATACAGATGTTTCCAAACCAGTTGTGGTTTTGTTTATCTCAATATCCAAGAAATGAATGCAGTGAGATTGTATGTCGTATGTAAATTGAATGCGGGGATTGCATTGGTTCAGCAAAATGATGTTGTTCTCCAAATCTGTTCGATTCCCATGCCAAATTTCGAGTATATCATCTATATATCGCATGTAGATGCCTAAATGTTTTTGCCATAGTTCATTGTTTAAAATGTGTTTGTTCTCAAAGTATGCCATAAAGGTATTAGCGTACGAAGGTGCCCCTGGAAAACCCATGGCGGTGCCAGTGCTTTGTAAAAAATACCGTCCGTTCCATGTGAAATAACTGTGATATAAAGAAAATTGCAATAATTCTAATAAGAAAACATGATTTGTGTCTTCTTGGTGGCTGTTGAGTAACCTCCACTCCACTGCTTCGATACCTTCTCCATGAGGAATTGAAGTGTACAATGCTACCACGTCGATGGTACATAGTAAAATGGATTCATCAAAGTCTTGACATCTATTTTCCAGCTTGTTCAAACAATCCGTTGTATCCTTCACGTACGAGGTCCATGTTTGAACCAATGGTTGCAAATGATAGTCAAGGTATTGCCCAATCGATTCGTGTATAGATCCACACCCAGCTACAATGGGTCGAAATGGAGGATTTTCAGCATCCTTATGCATCTTCGGGAGCATGTATAAATGTGGTGTTTTTGGAGCGATGGTTTGTAAAAAGCGCTTCGTGCTGTCATTTATCCAACCCATTTCTTCAGCATGATCCAGAATGTGTTGTAATATCCTTCTGAATTCTTGAGTGGGATCTGAGGGTAACTCGATGTATATGTCGGTATTCAAAACATGTTCATCCACTTTCTGAACGTAAAATGTTTTGTCCATGACTACAATTGCACCCCCTTTATCAGCGGGCTGAAAAGTTAAAGTTGTGTCTGCGATCAAAGCTCGTATAATCCCTTTTTCTTTTGGAGTCAGGTTCGAATGTTTAGGTGAAGTGTATTTGATATTGAGAAGATCTTTTTTGACTAACAATTCAAAATTGTCCAAAGTTTTATGCGAAAAAGGTGCTGTGAACGTGCTCTTAGGACGGAATTTCTCAAGAGGTTCTGGTTGAATATGGTCTTGAGTAATGGTATGAAAAAACCATCTTAAACGTAATTTCCGCATGAACTTAAAGAACGCTATCTCTTTTTCTAGAGCGTTGGATGTATAGGATGGTACGAAAGACATCCCTTTGTTCAGTACTGCCATTTCTGCCGGGGTGAAGTTTCTGTTCGAAATATTCATGACAAGGTTGTCGGCTTCTTCACATTGCGTTGAGGTCGGGATGTTTCCCCTGCTTTTTTGCTTTTGTCCCCGCCTTGTCCGTTGCCTCGAGCCGGTTCTCCTTTGTCTGGGGGGTGATTTGTCATCTGACCCTGTTCTAAAAAAGACTGTTTACCACTTGTAATGGAGGCATCCCCTTCTACGGTTCTCAAATTTTGATCTCTCCCGGTTGGTACTGGAGGTCTTTGAAGAACTAAATCCTGATCATGCGCAATGCTTTCTTCCGATGATGATTGACCTGGTTTTTTATAAAATCTTTTTTGTGCGTATACCTCTGCCCATGAATACACCTCATCCAACTTGTAGTCAATAGTGTCTCTCTTGAATTTGCGCAATTTGCGATCGTGTACTTCCTTCGCGTGTGTATCAAGTTTAATGTTGATGTCATTAAGTGTTTTTGTCCAATCTTCTACTCCCAAGCGTGTAGACAAATCCTCTTTCAATGTGGCTATCTCAATGGCAAGTTCATCCAGAATAGATGATAGTTCCTCTATAATGAGAAGGATGAGATCCAATGAACATTTGTTCAGGATGGCATACCACCGTGCCATGAATGTTTTATTATATTTGAATAACATAGGTTTAAGGGCGATCCTGAGCCCCCTCGGTATACGTTTCACTTTGTGATATTCAATGAGAGTAGTGGCATGCAAGCGTTGATTTATCTCTTTACGCATGGTGTACTCCAGTTGACGAATAAGTTGTTGAACTGTTCCGGGGGTGGCGCTAAAAGTTCTGGCTTCCTGTATGAGTGAATAAATAGATGCTGCATCTTCAATAGAATAAATTTTACTGTCTGCTTGATTGGGTGTAAGGTCTGCTATTTCTTTAAACGACATAATTCAGTGGGTGCGGGGGGAGGTTTTTAGGCAAAAGGTTTAAAGAATTTGAAGGAGTGGTTTCCCAACCGCATCACCTCGTGAATAATATATTAATAATATTAGATCAAAAGTAATATATATGTAAAAACAGTGCGTGCAACTGTGAGCTTAAAGGCCTGCCTAAAAGCCCTGTGAACTACAAGTACCAGAAAGGAAGTGGAAGAATCCGCTCCTATCTCACAGTGCACTGCTGTAGTCCCTAAGGTTTCTACTGAAAGTAAATCCTGTAAAGTCCAAAAGAAATGAGGTTTCACAATATTTCAAACCTGAACAATAATGAGTAGCGAAATTTTAAGACAAACCACAATGTTTTATAATCACATTAATGGAGGTATTCAAAGATTTAGAAACCCGAAATGCATTGGGTCTGAATTCAAGAATTGTTAAACAAATATTTTTGTTTGCACTGTATATACTGTTATTGAGATTATCAAATCTTTGAATACCTCCATTAATGTGATTATAAAACATTGTGGTTTGTCTTAAAATTTCGCTACTCATTATTGTTCAGGTTTGAAATATTGTGAAAACTCATTTCTTTTGGACTTTACAGGATTTACTTTCAGTAGAAACCTTAGGGACTACAGCAGTGCACTGTGAGATAGGAGCGGATTCTTCCACTTCCTTTTCTGGTACTTGTAGTTCACAGGGCCTTTAGGCAGGCCTTTAAGCTCACAGTTGCACGCACTGTTTTTACATATATATTACTTTTGATCTAATATTATTAATATATTATTCACGAGGTGTGCGGTTGGGAAACCACTCCTTCAAAGGTATAAGTAAGAGCCACTTGACGCCCAATTCCTACCCATAATCCCCCATGTAAACATTATCTATTCCCATTTTCCTGCCAGGACCATTAGAATATAGGGCAGGGATACTCAAAGCATGTGGCCCTCCTGACCTTTAATTGCGGCCCCCTGGTGAACAGCAGCTGCTGTTCACTTGACAGAGCAGTAACATTCAGAAAGCTGTGAAACAGGCATAAATTATTTACAGGGAAACTAAAGTAACAATAAAGAAGGAACGAAAGTCTCATAGACAACTTATCTTTAGAAACACCTTTAGTTGTAAAGACATCTTGCACTAAACATGTAAAAGCATGATAAACTGTAAACCTAAAAAAAGTGTATTTTATTAACATGCAGGAGCGTATTACCTCAGTAGATCAGATTATATTACTGCGTTGAGAGGCATTTATTAGCAGTGATAGTTTTTAAACATGATCTTGGAAACATTGACGCCGCCCCCATTCTGAACAAAAAAAATGCCATTAGTGAACCAAGAGGCAAGTCGTTTGTCAGGTGCACCTTGTGTGTAGCCCTGGTTGTTATATGTTATATAACTGGCACATTATAGTTTATTAAATAAAACACAAGGAAAGGTTTTGTACAGCACACATCCTGAACTCGTGTGCTTCAAGGTGCTCTCTTATGTGGTAATGAATCAAAAAGAGGCAAAGTAAAATGAACCAATTGCCTAGAATCACAGAATTTGGTCAAATGGGAAAACCAGGACTGATCCCAGGTTTTCTGCTTTCGCATTTTGCAATTCAGCCACCAGATGAGTATCTCTTTCCCTCTCACATTTTATATTAGAAATTAATGCTTTGTGTTAGAAATGGGGGTCTCTAGTTGGCAATGGCTGGCGCCAATGTCCAAATAGGGACCCTTCTTCCTAAGTCAGGGCAAGTGGGCTACCCCCTTTGATAACCCCTGCTCCACCCTGTGGTAACGTAGCACAAGCAGTTAGGCCTATCTCAGAGGCAGTGTGTGAAGCATTTATGACCATGCACAATAAGGCAGTAACAACACCACAAAAGGACACAACTCAAGTAGGTATTGAAAAATAGTATCTTTATCTAAGGTTTAACACAAGATTCTCAAAAGCGTTTTAACCAGTCACAATGCACGTAAATCAGTAGGGACTTAAAAAGGCAATAACGTATTCACCAGAACGTGGCACTGACTGAGTTCAAGGCCTGGGTCTACGCGACCCGTTGCGCACCAGATACCTGCCGTTGGACAGGGACACAGCACGCAGCTTCTCGAAGAAGCGGAGACGGTGACAGGCGGACTCCCAGCGACCACAACTCTTGACTGCAGTGGTCCGCAACGTGCACTCACAATGATTCGGGCACTCTGGGACAGGCGGGCTCTCAGCGGCAGCAGCACGCGGCTGCGGCGGCCCAGGCTGGTGGTGGCGATGACTCTCGTCGTGCAGCTCCGTGGTGGGCTCACAACGGCAGCAGCTCTCTCTTAGCTGCAGCGGCCCACAGGACGACTCGCGATGATGCAAAGTTGGCAAAGGTGCGGGCACTCAGCGGCAGCAGCTCTGTCTTAGCTGCGGCGGCCCACAGGACAAATCACGATGATGCAAAGTTGGCAAAGGTGCGAGCACTCAGCGGCAGCAGCTCTCTCTTAGCTGCGGCGGCCCACAGGACAAATCATGATGATGCAAAGTTGGCAAAGGTGCGGGCACTCAGCGGCAGCAGCTCTCTCTTAGCTGCGGCGGCCCACAGGACAAATCACGAGGATGCAAAGTTAGCAAAGGTGCGGGCACTCAGCGGCAGCAGCTCTCTCTTAGCTGCGGCGGCCCACAGGACCAATCACGAGGATGCAAAGTTGGCAAAGGTGCGGGCACTCAGCGGCAGCAGCTCTCTCTTAGCTGTGGCGGCCCACAGGACAAATCACGAGGATGCAAAGTTGGCAAAGGTGCGGGCACTGAACGGCAGCAGCTCTCTCAGCTGCGGCGGCCCACAGGACAAATCACGATGAGGCAAAGTTGGCAAAGGTGCGGGCACTCAGCGGCAACAGCTGTCTCTTAGCTGCGGCGGCCCACAGGACGAATCACGATGATGCACAGCTGACACAAGTGCGGGCACTAAGCGGCAGCAGCTCTCTTTTAGCTGCGGCGGCACACAGGACGAATCACGATGATGCACAGCTGACACAAGTGCGGGCACTAAGCGGCAGCAGCTCTCTCTTAGCTGCGGCGGCACACAGGACAAAGGATGATCTCGACCAGGCTGGCACAACGGCGGGCACTCAGCGGCTACAGCTCTCTCTTAACTGCGGCGGCCCACAGGACAAAGGATGATCTCGACCAGGCTGGCACAACGGCGGGCACTCAGCGGCTGCAGCTCTCTCTTAACTGCGGCGGCCCACACAGATTCAGCGAAGGTTCCGAAGGTTCAAATTAAGGCGGGCTCTCAGAGGCGGCAGCTCTCTCTTAGCTGCGGCGGCCCACACAGAGTTAACAAGGGTTACCAGTCCGCGTTCCTCACAGTAGAACTAGAGGTTCCGGATTACTCGGCGGAGGCCTCACCTGCAAGTAGAATCCCTCGCACAGGAATTCAGACGGCTGACGGGGTGAAGTCTATTGTCTCTGAGACTTCAGCAGGAGGCGCTCTCAATTCAGGCCCTCGGGTAGTTTCTTCAGCAAGCTTGGTGAAAGTTTCAAAGTCCTTTCCTCTGTTCACTCGGTCAGAGTTTCGTCTTGACATCCAGAAGGAACACACCTGAAAAAGGTTTCAGCGCAGCTTTTTATACCTAAAAAGTCTTTGTTCTCTAAAGTCACAAATCACTGAATCCAGCCAGAACCAGTTCGGTGGGGTCGGGGAGCACTTGGTTTACGAGGCGACATCCTGCCCTTTGAGAATCAGGGGGTCTGCTATCATACGCCCAGTGGGAGGTGGAGCCATCATTCACCTTGCCAGGCACGGCCCTGCTCAGATCAAAGAGTCACCCCTCCCCATACTCTAAATGCCGATCTCTCTCTCCAGCCAGGTCTGACCCAGCTGGCCCTGCTGCTCCAAAACCAGACGGCCAATACACACACTAGCAAAGCCTACAGGAAAGTTTAGGCAAGAAAATACCTCGTTTCTAGAAGAGGCATTTTCGAACACGGGCTATGCAAATGATCCTTACTAAAAGATGTATCTCAATGTCCTGAGCTTAAACATATCAAATTCGAATTTCCTATCAGGTTCCTGGGGGCAGGTAGGATTATTGAATGTAATACTCAGCCTGCCCATTCTGGCCTATGAGAACGGATAGCCTCACAATAGTAAACAGTGAAATGGAGGGTAACTCGCTATTAGAACATGCTACACAGACATACTTTAAAAGCTGCTTCGGTGGGTAGCGCAAATCAGCGCTGCAGGCCCACCAGCAGTATTTGGTCTACCAGCCCTGGGCACACACAGTGCACTTATACTAGGGACTGACAGGTAAACCAAACAAGCCAATTATGGTTATCCCAATTCATACAGTTATCTTTACACAGGGAGCATTCGCGCTGTGGCACTGATTGGCAGTGGCACAGCGCCCAGAGCATCTAAATCCAGCCAACATAAAAGATAGGAAGCGAAAAGAGGGAGGGAGACCCGCGCCAATGATGCCAGGTCTAACACCTTGACTTTAAGTCTTGGTGCATGAGAATAGAGCGTTGGTGGCAGACAGAAGTCATGTGAAGGCTCGGTTTGTTGTCCACACGGTGCATCTACTTCATGTCCCCCTACACCCACCTTTTGTCACCACAACTCTCGCCCTGCTGGCATAGGTGCGGGCCTCAGTCAGGCCACAGACAGTACTTTGTGGCCCCCGGGTAAATGTTTGCTAGTACCCATGATATAGGGGAAGGCCTTTGATCTACCAACACTTATGTGCTTCAGATCACTCCCTCTCCAAAACTATAACTCCCCCCTTTCTATTCAACAGCTTCAGAACCATATAATCACCTACTTAAAGATGGAACAAACATGATTATACTCTGGTTTTGTGAGAGAATGTGTTGGGAGGACAGGCTACCATCAAGGGACCTGTCTTGTCATACTGCCTAAAGAAGATGGCAGGGTGTGTCTCGTGGGGGCAGTGTGGTGGGGCTTGGTGAGGCCTGGTGGTGGGGGTGGTGGAGGGAGAGGGGGTTGAAGGTGGTGAGATTCATGGCTGGGTGTCACAGCAGATGTGAGCAAGCAAAAAACAAAATGTAAAATGTTGGAAAGGTGGGAAAGAATTATTTGCAAAAGGAGTTTTACCTGGCTGTGTAAGAGTTGGAATTTACTTGTATGGGATTATGAGGGGGGTGGTGTAGGATTGTCGGTTGATATAAATTTATCTGGCCCTTGTATCAGACAAGATGGCATGGCACGGACTGCATATTTGTACTGTAAATATCTGTGGCCTTTATGATAAGACGAAAAGAGGGAAGGTCGCATTGGGTCTAAGGGTCATCAGACCAGATCTGGTCTGTATTCAGGAGACCCATATTCCTTAGAATAAGAGGGGAGTTTTGAATGATCTTGGCTTCTCACTCATGGACCGCAGGCAGCAAACCTGACATCCAGGGGGTGGTGGTTCTTGCGAATAAATGTTTGCTCACCCGGACCCACTTCTGTGGATAAGCTGGGTAGATGGGTTATCGTCCGTTTTGGGGTAGGTAAGGGTCGGTTCACGCTGTGCTCAGTCTATGGGTTTAATGTGGACGAGTCTGATGTTTTGGATATGCTGAATATAGAATTGGCAACATGCCCGCCCCCCCTGATTTTTTTAATATTCATCTGGAGGTTAGAAGTGATCAAAAGAAAGATAAAGTTTATTCAGGGAGGAAGCTGTCAGTATTCAGGGCTTTGCCACGTTGGGTTTAATTTTATTAGATACCGAAAAAGCCTTTGACCGTGCTTCATGAAAATTCTTATGGGCAAGATGAGAACAGAAAGGGTTTGGCAGAGACGTTATTGAGGCCATTAAGGCCTTGTATAAAGCCCCGAAGGCCACACTACGAATAATGGGGCTAGAGTCAGATAATATGCAGCTCTCAAGAGGCACTCGGCAGAGTTGTCCGTGCTCGCCATTAATATTTGCTCTACATATAGATCCATTTACAGCAAAGTTGGAGAATAACCCCCGTATTAGGCCAGTCATTGTCAATCAAGTCGAGTACAAAGTACCAGGGTACGCAGATGATACCGAGGTGGTCACTACAGATCCCTCCGCTGCGCTCCCTGAAATTGAAAATTAAGCTAGGCAGTTTGGGGCATGTTCAGAATATAAATTGAATGGAGGAAAGACCCAGGTGCTGTGCACGGAGGGGACAGGATGTAAAGATCAACGTGTAGTGACAGATGCGGTATACCTGTGCGTTAAGATTACAGCAGCTTTGGATAGCTTAGTTGATTTAAATATGGCACCACTATTGCATAAAATCAGACTAGATCTTGATAGAATTGACCATTTAGATCTCTCGCTTTTTGGGAGGTGTAATGTATTGAAAATGACGTTCCTTCCAAAGGTTCTATATATTTTTAGGACCGTCCTGTTAGAGAACAGTAAACATTGGCTGTCGAAATTAGAGAATTCATGTTTTAGCTTTTTGTGGGGCTACAGGAGACCAAGGAGAGCAGTTAAATATATGATTTTACTACGCTTGCGAGAAGGATGGGCGCCTCATAATTTTACTCTATATTATTGGGCGTGCATGCTACAACATATGAGTATTTTAATTACAGATGGAGGAAGTCGGAATAATTTAGCAGAATCCCCAACTATTTATGAGTTGATTTTGGGAGCTGAAGCTAGGGCATGTCTTGTCAAAAATATTGAACTTAACTACTATAAGAAGAACAAGTTCAAGGTTTTAAGAGCAGCATATAAGGTCTGGAGCCAGATTAAGCGACGGTTAGGTATCTCTACGTTTAACTTTTATTCACCTTTATCAGCCTCGTCAATCTTTCCCCCATTTTTTCAGGATGTAATTATGGATAGGTGGGTGGAGAAGGGACTAATAGTGTTAGGGGCTTTATTTTTAGATGGTCAACTCCGCTTCTACACAGATTTACAGGAGGCTTATGGATTTGCTAAGGGTGACTTTTTAAAATGTATCTAGATATGGGATTTTCTCTCTAAAAGGACAAATGAATTAACTTCAGTGGCTAAGAACCCCTTGATTCAGATGGTGAGGTGGCGGGATAGAGTTGACTCAATCTATGATATATTGGTACAGGCTCAGCAAGATGATCTGGAAATAGAAAACTCCAATTGGGAGGCTAGGCTTGGTGTAGAGGGGCTTTATCTGCAGGAAACATTGGACTTGGGCAGCAAAGTTCTATTGACGGCTAGTTTAAGAAGCCAACATTTTTAAACAGTCTTCAATCTATATCACACTCCGGCCAGGGTTGCCAAGTGGGGTGGCAGGTTTGACGGCAAATATAACAGATGTGGCTCAGTGCAGGCTAAAATTGTTCACATGTTTTTGCATTCCCAAAATTGGAATCATTGAAACAGGATATTGGGAAGTTTATGGCCTCTATCAAGGGCGGTCAGGTTTGGATCTCTCTGGTAATGATATTTTTGGGGGTGAGTGAAAGCTCGGAAGATAATGAGGTAGTAAGAAAAGAAGCATAATTATTATTTATTGCTATGGCAGTTGCCCGCCTGTGTATTGCATCGGAATGGTTAAACTCTGATCACCCCCCAACATTTTCAATGTGGAGATCAAGATTACTAGCAATTTATGATATGGAAACTAATTTATATAAGTGTAAAGGCCGAAAGAACCAGAAGTGGGGAGCCAGAATTTGGGCTTCGCTCACTAATTGGATGGAAGGGTCGGTGCTGCAGCAATAAATGAGGAGGAAAGGTAACAAAAGTCACAGTCAACCTTTGAATAAATAATGTGCCTAGATCACATCTTGACTAATTGACAGCATGAAACATGTTGACCTTATAAGTCACTAGGGATCATTGCCCCCACTGGTGACATGACGTTTTTAATAAGTCATGCATACTCATGGATTAAAATTTGATTTGAGACTTGCCTAGCCTTTTTTAAGTCACTAATCACTACATCGACACCTATGTTTCCTCCATCTACACAAAGGGCCAATAACTTGCTCTTCACATCACAGCTTTGAAAAAAGATCTCCGATAAAGAGCCCCCTTGAGTGTGCCCGTCAGGCATTGCAGCGCTGGCCCGACGAGGAGCAAGCCCGATAATGAAACATGACACCTGCAAGGGTGTGTGAGGACCCCATTTCCAAAAAGGAGCTACTCCCCTTGTAGTGGCTCCTTTTCTCTGTCCTACTCCCCTTTGTCCTTTGTCCCCTTTAGGAACAGCATACCTTTTTCTTTTGAGGAGCAATTTACTAGCCATGATCCCTCATGTAAACATTATCAATCCCCATTTTCCTAACAGGAACCCATTAGAATACAGAGGAAAATGTATTCCACCACTGTTCAATCCCAATCATCTTCAACATATGGAAAATCTCTGTGTCGATTTCTTCAACGTGAGTCAGGCGCCAGGGTACCCCTGCGGGTGATAGTGTGCTTTGGAAATGTACATAACATGACATAACACTAAAATACAGGGGCAGGTATCTGCAGCAGCCCTTCATCTACCATGTAAAAAATAAGTATGCTCATTTCCTCAACGTGAATCGTGAATCACTAAAATACAGTGGCAGGTATAAGTAACAGCTATTTGGCACCCATCCTCCCCCATGTAGAAAATCACTATGCCCACTATCTGAAGAGGAATATCTCATATTGTGTGCTCATGATATGTAGGACCCAACTACCCCATAATCCTCTATGTAAACGTTATCTGTTCCCATTTTCTTAACAGGAATCATCAGAATATAGGGGAAAATGTACTCAACGGCCCTTTCAGGCTCATAATCTCCCATGAGTAAATTAGCTCTTACCCTTCCTTTACAGAAATCATGAAAATACAGTGCCACATGTATGTAACAGCCATTTAACACCCATCATCCCTCATGAAGGAAATCACTATCCCCATTTTCTACCTGGAACAAGGCTAATACATTCCCAATTATATTCAGTGGTCGTATATTTCCTATTTAGAGCACAGGTTTGCCCATTTTCTTTAGCAGTTACTAAATACAATGGCAGGTATATGTAATGGCTATTTAACACTCATAGAAAATTGCTATGCTCATCCCAAGAGGAATGAGTAAAGTACAATGCCTAGGATATGTAGCAGTCATTTACCATCCACAATCCCTGATGGAAAAATGATCTAGTCCTATTTTCCTAAGAGAAACCATTAGAATATAGGGGAAACAAACCAATAATCCCTTTTTCCTAATGTATATTGTGTGTCCACTGGCACTGAAAATAGGTGCATTGCAGATGTTTGTGACCCACTAGAAATCTACATTGGTATAAAACATCATATCCTATAAGGTAACCTATCACATTTCATCTATAGGTGAAAGTATATGTGCACTATGTGATTGTCTACCAACAAGGTAGTGCTGAATAAACATATTAAAACATGCTACAATGTTTATTCCCTGTCACTCAGTGATTGGGGAACCATGGTATTTTGCTGGTAATGTAAACTTTCAAATGTATTTTATATTAGCTTGTGTGCTGTGGTACTATGTATTTGAATGTATGGTGAAAATAATATGGAATGGGATCTGTGTAATGAAAGGGGATAGAACAATGGGGACAAGAGCCCTAGAAAATTCATGGGCCACTGATTTGGCTACAGCTCTTTTATTGTGTACTTATTTTGCACTGTACTTCCGGTTTCTACTCCAGCTTGAATACCAACAATGCCTTCAATGTCCATGATTTGTATAACCGTCTTTTTCTAGGGCAGCAGATGGAGGGTACTGAGGAACTGCCACTAATTCCCAATGCATGTTGTTTTGACTTTACTACCAAGTAATGGACTGTTCTCGAGAAGCCCTTCCATCTGTGTTGGCTCTACTCATGTGTCCATCAAACTGTGGGAACAGCATTCACCCTTTCCACAGCTTATTTCGAGTTTGGTGGGCTGTAAATAAAAATTCGATTTTTTTTTAATATTCATGTATTTGTTGCAAGAAGTAGCAATACGTATATTCAGGTACCGCGGTTATCCACGATATCGCCATGATATATATATATATATATTACCTACTGGCGGTCGCCAGTAGGTAGTTATAGTTAGGACCTTGTTTCTATTCAAAAAGCGTTTTTTGTTTTACCAATATCCTTGGCGCCATTTGACGAATCTCTGCAAATTTTTCAAAACTAATGGCACACTCACTTTTGCTACTGTCTGGAAAATTTCGGGGTGATCCGTCAAGCGGGGGCCGAGAAAAAGGGGGAGTCCCAAAACAATTTTACTCCATGTTAATTTCCATAGGAAACTGTTGACCAGCTACAGCCCGAACTGCCGAACGGATTTACACCAAATTTGGCAGAAAGATAGCTCTTGGTCCAGAGTGCACTCTTCTTGTTAAATGGTGGAAATCCGTTCAATAGTTCCTGAGAAATTTTAACATTTCTCAGATATACAAATTTGGCCGCGGAGGATCCACAAATCCTCCCGATCTCGAGCCTGCGATCTGATTGGCTGCCAACAGTTCAAACCAGGAAGTGTTGGCAGCCATCTTGTGACTCGGTTGAACCGAGTCACGAGGAAAAAGGTCAAAAAAGGTTAAAAATCAAGAAAAGGGGGCAGGGTAGAAACACCCTGACCCCCTAGGCCTGCTCAGGGGGTCCCACAGGGACCCCCCCAGGTGTGGGACCCCCAGGGCCACAAAAAGCATACATTTTTTTAATTAAAAAAAACCGAGTCAGCGCTTTGTTTAATTAGGCCCCCGGGTGGGCCTGGTCCGCACCTCCCCAGAGCTATGTTTATTAAATGCGGGGGTGACACGCGGGCTCCCCGCAACCCACAGGACCGCCACCTCCCTGGGGCTAAATTGAAAAGATGCGTGGAGGGGGGCTCCAACCCCCCACTGAGCCCCGGGAACTGCCACCTCCCCGGGGCTATATTAAAAAATAAAGTGTGGGGGTGTCGAGCCCCCTACACAGCCCCGGGGACCACCACCTACCCTGCGCTTTAGTATTGTTGGAGGGTGGGCCGCGCAGCCCCCTCGTGGAGCCGTAAATGGCTCTGGGGACTGCCACCCAGCAATGTCCCGGGGTGCCCACCACCAGGACATTGCAGTTTGCTATGGCTTGGTGAGAGCACTTGCTCTCACTTCCATGAAGCGAAGCAGAATTGCTTTTGGGCAGAGCTCCCTCTGTCCAAAAGAAATGCCGGCTCCCGCAGGAGGCGGGGAGCCGTCAGGGACCGTGAGGGCCTTAAGGCCCCCCCACGGTTCCCAACGAATTGGCCAAGCTTTGGGGGATGAGGGCCCCGGGGCCGAAAATGGCCCTGGAGGGGGGGCCACTCAGCCTCCCTTTCAATTTTTTTTTAAAATGGCCAGGGCTTGGGGGATGGGGTCCCCAGGGCCGAAATCTGCCTGGGAGGGGTGCAGGGCGGCCCCCCTCCTTACAAAAAAAAATAATAATAAAAGATGAAATGGCCTGGCCCCGGGGGATGGGGTTCCCGGGGCCAAAAATAGCCCGGGATGGGGGCCGCTGGGCCTCCCTCCCTTGAAACGAATTTAAAAAATGCCCATTCCCCGGGGGATGGGGTCCCTGGGGCCAAAATTGGCCTCAGGAGGGGGGCCATGTCGCCCCCTCCTTTTTTTTTCTCATAAAAACAAAAATGGGTCAGGCCCCGGGGGATGGGGTCCCCGGGGTCCAAAACGATCAAGGGAAGGGGGGCCACACAGCCCCCTTCCTAAACCCCCCAAAAAAAAAACAAAGCTGGTAACTCGCCGGAGGCCCGCCCCCTCGCTGCACTAATCTGGCGCGGTCTTGGATGGGGGATGATATCATAAGCAGTGCATTGTAAGGTCATAAGCAGTGCATTGTGGGGGCGCGAGTTATAGTTAGCTCAGCTAACTATAACAGCTGAATTTCTCTGGTTTTGTAAAAGGGAAATGTCAGGCTAACTATAACGTCCCTTGTATCCTTTGTTTTTTTCCGTGAATTTCTAAAGTTTTTTAAATGCTAATTTCTAACTATAACGTCCCTGAAACCTTTGGGTTTTTCTGTGAATTTCTAAGGTTTTTTAAATGGTAGTTACTAACTATAACGCCCCTGAAACCTGTGTTTTTTTCAGTGAATGTATATATATATATATATATATATATATATATATATATATATTCAGCTCCAAGGTTGTCCACCAGTCGAGCAGCACTCGGGCAACAGCAGCAAGACAACAGCCTTTAATTGGTATGGACGGATTCCTCCTGCAGTACTTGAAACAGCCGTTCCGTATAGGACTGCCTGACGCGTTTCGAAGTTCCTCAACTTCTCCTCAGAGGCTTTAACGGAACGGATGTGTGCATAAGCCAATCCCATTCACATTTGAATATTACACGCCCTCCCATGGGCCGCTCTTATGAGACTGTGCATGATGGGGATTGTAGTTTTCGGCAATGTCCATGAATGGATGCACGCACATAATATCCTGTTGGATTAAGTCCTCAATGGACCCCGCAGACGGGTCCGTCCTAAATCCTCTGTTGTTGCCCCACATTTGCGATTCGGTCAATACCAAATCGCGTGGCCCCCTCAAATCGCGGGGCGGTGCTAGCTCCGCGGCAGGACGGCCGCGTTAAAGATTCAGCTCCAAGGTTGTCCACCAGTCGAGCAGCACTCGGGCAACAGCAGCAAGACAACAGCCTTTAATTGGTATGGACGGATTCCTCCTGCAGTACTTGAAACAGCCATTCCGTACAGGACTGCCTGACGCGTTTCGAAGTTCCTCAACTTCTCCTCAGAGGCTTTAACGGAACGGATGTGTGCATAAGCCAATCCCATTCACATTTGAATATTACACGCCCTCGCATTGGCCGCTCTTATGAGACTGTGCATGATGGGGATATATATATATATATTCACTGAAAAAACCATAGGTTTTAGGGACAGTTATATTTAGTTGGACATTTCACTCGTACAAACCATAGAAATTCCCCCGTTATAGTTAGTTCAGCTAACTATAACTCGCGCCCCCGCAATGCACTGCTGATGACGTCACATATATCACTCATGACATGGTCAGTGACATCACTGATGACATCACTGATGACATCTCAAATGACATCACTGATGACATCACTGATGACATCATCCAGTGACTGTGTGTTTCTGTAAAGTTTAAATATGTTTAATATATATAGGGAAAGGTGTATTGAAGAATGAGTGGGTGTATAAGTGTCTGAATGGATGATTTAGTACGTGAGTGACTGACTCTACAAGTGAGTGATTAAATGTATCTTACTGAATGCATGGGTTAGTGACTAAACTGTGTGAATGTCTGTATCCGTCTGTCTGTTGGTTTGTAAGCGGCTGCATGGCTTTCTGAATAGCTACATGAGTGACTACATGGGTTATTGATTGATTGTCTGAGTATCTGTATGGGTGCCTGAGTGTTTGTGTGGGTGGGGTGTGTGTGACTCTGCATAGATGTGTGAGTTGGTGATTCACTGGGTGCATGGTTTCAAGAATGCATCTGTGATGGACTGTATGGGTGGGTGAGTGTGTGTATGGGTGTGTTAGTGATTGAATGTATATCTCAGTGGTACATGTGTGAGTAACTACATATGTGAAAGGCAGTATATATGTGTGTTGGAGTATATGAATGGCTATAAGTGAGAGTGTGTGATTGTGAGAGTGGCTGTATGGATGAGTGTGTACTTGTATCAGTGATTGTATAAGAGCGTAAGAATGTGCTAGTATTTGTATGAGTAAGTGAGCTGGTGTGTGTATAACTGTATAGGTGAGTAAATGGGTGTGTGATTACGTTTTTGCATGACTGACTAGGTGTGTGAGTACCTCTATGGATGAGTGGCGGTGTGTGAGTGTTTATATAGGTGTATGAGTGTATATGATAGTCCTGTACTGAGTGACTAAGTATGAGTGACTGTACGGGTGAGTGAGTGGATGTGTGTGTAGACCTAAGAATCAGTGAGTGGGTATGTAGTTTTTGGTGTTGGAGTGTCTATGGTTTTGAGAATGGCAGTCTGTAATTTAGAGTGGGTGTATCAAAAGTTATATTAGGGTGTGAGAAGATGCATGAAATTATCACATGGATGATGTCATCAGTGATGTCATTTGAGATGTCATCAGTGATGTCATCAGTGATGTCACTGACCATGTCATGAGTGATGTAATATGTGACGTCATCAGCAGTGCATTGTGGGCGCGAGTTATAGTTAGCTGAACTAACTATAACGGGGGAATTTCTATGGTTTTGTACGAGTGAAATGTCCAACTAACTATAACTGTCCCTAAAACCTATGGTTTTTTCAGTGAATTTCAAAGGTTTTTTAAATGCTAATTTCTAACTATAACGTGTCTGAAACCTATGGTTTTTTCAGTGAATTTCAAAGGTTTTTTAAATGCTAATTTCTAACTATAACGTGCCTGAAACCTATGATTTTTTAAGTGAATTTCAAAGGTTTTTTTAAATGCTTGTTTCTAACTATGCCTACAGAGGTAGGACATGTGAAGAAAGAAGAAAAACGCACAGAAAGAAGCAAAAGATGTGCAGAAAGAACCAACAGAGGAGCAGAAAGAGGCCTTGTTGCAAAATCATCCTGTGCCCACAACTTTTTCAGACGGGTACTGGTGGTAACTGACTCTGACTAACCAGAGCCAGTGCTATGCTAAAAGACACTTAGAATACAGTGAAAACACCTACATACACTAGGGAACACTATGCGTTGGGGTACCCCTGTGATCAGCATGACCTCCTCTGCAAGTCCCTAGTACATAATAGGGCAGGGGGATTAAAACTACCTCTTAAAACGCGCTACAGGGCGCGTTTGCACAGTGGTGAAGGGAGGGGGCCTGAGGTGACATGTGTGCAAACGCACCCCGTGGCGCGTTTTAAGTTGCGGGATTAAGTCCCCTTGAATTCTGAGGGTCCCTGGGGCCCAACTAGCCCCCAGGTACCTACAGTTAGGACCACAGAGCTGAGTTGCAGAGAGGCGTTCCGAGGCCACGCACCTTTTTTCACCTCCCTGCAACGCAACTCTGTTGTGCTTACTGAAGGTACCTGGTGGGCTAGTTGGCCCCCAGGGTCCCTCAGGATTCAAAGGGAATTAATTCCCCAACTTAAAACGCACCACAGGGCGTGTTTGCGCACATGTCACCTGAGGCCCCGCCCCTCCCTTCACCACTGTGCAAACGCGCCCCGTGGTGCGTTTTAAGTTGGGGGATTAGGTCACCTTGAATCCTGAGGGTCCCTGGGGCCCAACTAGCCCACTAGGTACTTCCAGTAAGCACCACAGGCCTGCGTTGCAACGCCTGTAACAAATTGTGCAGTTGTGTTTAGGTAGTGAAGAGGGTCGTGCTGGGGGTAGTGTTTTAGGGTTTAGGGTAGTGCAGTGGTGTTTGTGTAGTGTAGGGGGTCATGCTGGGGGTAGATTTAGGGTTTAGGGTAGTGCAGTGGTGTTTGGGTAGTGTAGGGAGTCGTGCTGGGGGAGTGTTTTAGGGTTTAGGGTAGTGCAGTGGTGTTTGGGTAGTGTAGGGGGTCGTGCTGGGGGTAGTGTTTTAGGGTTTAGGGTAGTGCAGTGGTGTTTGGGTAGTGTAGGGGTCGTGCTGGGGGTAGTGATTTAGGGTAGTGCAGTGGTGTTGGATAGTGTAGGGGGTACTGCTGGGGGTAGTGTTTTAGGGTTTAGGTTAGTGCAGTGGTGTTTGGGTAGTGTAGGGGTACTGCTGGGGGTAGTGTTTTAGGGTTTAGGGTAGTGCAGTGGTGTTTGTGTAGTGTAGGGGTAGTGTTTTAGGGTTTAGGGTAGTGCAGTGGTGTTTGTGTAGTGTAGGAGGTCATGTTTTAGGGTTTAGGGTAGTGCAGTGGTCTTTGGGTAGTGTAGGGAGTCGTGCGGGGGTAGTGTTTTAGGGTTTAGGGTAGTGTAGGGGGTCATGCGGGGGTAGTGTTTTAGGGATTAGGGTAGTGCATTAGTGTTTGGGTAGTGTAGGGGGTCATGCGGGGGTAGTGTTTTAGGGTTTAGGGCAGTGCAGTGGTGTTTGGGTAGTGTAGGGGTCGTGCTGGGGGAGTGTTTTAGGGTTTAGGGCAGTGCAGTGGTATTTGGGTAGTGTAGGGGGTCGTGCTGGGGGAGTGTTTTAGGGTTTAGGGCAGTGCAGTGGTGTTCGGGTAGTGTAGGGGGTCGTGCTGGGGTAGTGTTTGAGGGTTTAGGGCAGTGCAGTCGTGTTCGGGTAGTGTAGGGGGTTGTGCTGGGGGTAGTATTTTAGGGTTTAGGGCAGTGCAGTGGTGTTCGGGCAGTGTAGGGGGTCGTGCTGGGGGTGGTGTTTCAGGGTTTAGGGCAGTGCAGTGGTGTTCGGGCAGTGTAGGGGGTGGTGTTTCAGGGTTTAGGGCAGTGCAGTGGTGTTCGGGCAGTGTAGGGGTCGTGCAGGGGGTGGTGTTTCAGGGTTTAGGGCAGTGGTGTTTGAGCAGTGTAGGGGGTCGTGCTGGGGGTGGTGTTTCAGGGTTTGGGGCAGTGGTGTTCGAGCAGTAAAGGGGGTCGTGCTGGGGGTGGTGTTTCAGGGTTTAGGGCAGTGCAGTGGTGTTCGGGCAGTGTAGTGGGTGCTGCAGGGGGTGGTGTTTCAGGGTTTAGGGCAGTGCAGTGGTGTTTGGGCAGTGTAGGGGTCATGCAGGGGGTGGTGTTTCAGGGTTTAGGGCAGTGCAGTGGTGTTCGGGCAGTGTAGGGGGTCGTGCTGGGGCTGGTGTTTCAGGGTTTAGGGCAGTATAGTGGTGTTCGGGCAGTGTAGGGGGTCGTGCTGGGGCTGGTGTTTCAGGGTTTAGGGCAGTGCAGTGGTGTTCGGGCAGTGTAGGGGTCATGCTGGGGCTGGTGTTTCAGGGTTTAGGGCAGTGGTGTTCGGGCAGTGTAGGGGTCTTGCTGGGGCTGGTGTTTCAGGGTTTAGGGCAGTGCAGTGGTGTTTGGGCAGTGTAGGGGGTCATGCTGGGGCTAGTGTTTCAGGATTTAGGGCAGAGCAATGGTGTTCAGGCAGTGTAGGGGTTTTGCTGGAGGTGGTGTTTCAGGGTTTAGGGCAGTGCAGTGGTGTTCGTGCAGTGTAGGGGGTGGTGTTTCAGGGTTTAGGGCAGTGGTGTTCAGGCAGTGTAGGGGGTCTTGCTGGGGTTGATGTTTCAGGGTTTAGGGCAGTGCAGTGGTGTTCGGGCAGTGTAGGGGGTCGTGCTGGGGGTGGTGTTTCAGGGTTTAGGGCAGTGCAGTGGTGTTCCGGCAGTGTAGGAGGTCGTGCAGGGGTGGTGTTTCAGGGTTTAGGGCAGTGCAGTGGTGTTCGGGCAGTGTAGGGGGTCATGCTGGGGGTGGTGTTTCAGGGTTTAGGGCAGTGCAGTGGTGTTCGGGCAGTGTAGGGTGTCGTGCTGAGGGGTGGTGTTTCAGGGTTTAGGGCAGTGCAGTGGTGTTCGGGCAGTGTAGAGGGTCGTGCAGGGGGTGGTGTTTCAGGGTTTAGGGCAGTGCAGTGGTGTTTGGGCAGTGTAGGGGGTCGTGCAGGGGGTGGTGTTTCAGGGTTTAGGGCAGTGCAATGGTGTTCGGCCAGTGTAGGTGGTCTTGCTGGGGGTGGTGTTTCAGGCTTTAGTGCAGTGGTGTTCGGGCAGTGTAGGGGGTCTTGCTGGGGGTGGTGTTTCAGGGTTTAGGGCAGTGCAGTGGTGTTCGGGCAGTGTAGGGGGTCTTGCTGGGGCTGGTGTTTCAGTGTTTAGGGCAGTGCAGTGGTGTTCGGGCAGTGTAGGGGGTCGTGCTGGGGCTGGTGTTTGAGGGTTTAGGGTAGTGCAGTGTTGTTCGGGCAGTGTAGGGGGTCGTGCTGGGGCTGGTGTTTCAGGGTTTAGGGCAGTGCAGTGGTTTTCGGGCAGTGTAGGCGGTCGTGCTGGGGCTGGTGTTTCAGGGTTTAGGGCAGTGCAGTGGTGTTCGGGCAGTGTACGGGGTTGTGCTGGGGCTGGTGTTTCAGGGTTTAGGGCAGTGCAGTGGTGTTCGGGCAGTGTAGGGGTCGTGCTGGGGGTGGTGTTTCAGCGTTTAGGGCAGTGCAGTGGTGTTCGGGCAGTGTAGGGGGTCGTGCTGGGGCTGGTGTTTCATGGTTTAGGGCAGTGCAGTGGTGTTCGGGCAGTGTAGGGGGTCGTGCTGGGGGTGGTGTCTCAGGGTTTAGGGCAGTGCAGTGGTGTTCGGGCAGTGTAGGGGGTCGTGCTGGGGGTGGTGTTTCAGGGTTTAGGGCAGTGCAGTGGTGTACGGGCAGTGTAGGGGGTCTTGCTGGGGGTGGTGTTTCAGGGTTTAGGGCAGTGGTGTTCGGGCAGTGTAGGGGGTCTTGCTGGGGGTAGTGTTTCGGGGTTTAGGGCAGTGCAGTGGTGTTCGTGCAGTGTAGGGGGTCGTGCTGGGGGTGGTGTTTCAGGGTTTAGGGCAGTGCAGTAGTGTTCGGGCAGTGTAGGGGATCGTGCAGGGGGTGGTGTTTCAGGGTTTAGGGCAGTGCAGTGGTGTTCGGGCAGTGTAGGGGGTCGTGCTGGGGGTGGTGTTTCAGGGTTTAGGGCAATGCAGTGGTGTTCGGGCAGTGTAGGGGGTCGTGCAGGGGGTGGTGTTTCAGGGTTTAGGGCAGTGGTGTTCGGGCAGTGTAGGGGTCGTGCTGGGGCTGGTGTTTCAGGGTTTAGGGCAGTGCAGTGGTGTTCGGGCAGTGTAGGGGGTCTTGCTGGGGGTGGTGTTTCAGGGTTTAGGGCAGTGGTGTTCGGGCAGTGTAGGGGTTCTTGCTGGGGGTGGTGTTTCAGGGTTTAGGGCAGTGCAGTGGTGTTCGGGCAGTGTAGGGGGTCTTGCTGGGGGTAGTGTTTCAGGGTTTAGGGCAGTGCAGTGGTGTTCGTGCAGTGTAGGGGGTCGTGCTGGGGATGGTGTTTCAGGGTTTAGGGCAGTGCAGTAGTGTTCGGGCAGTGTAGGGGGTCGTGCAGGGGGTGGTGTTTCAGGGTTTAGGGCAGTGCAGTGGTATTCGGGCAGTGTAGGGGGTCGTGCTGGGGGTGGTGTTTCAGGGTTTAGGGCAGTGCAGTGGTGTTCGGGCAGTGTAGGGGTCATGCTGGGGGTGGTGTTTCAGGGTTTAGGGCAGTGGTGTTCGGGCAGTGTAGGGGGTCTTGCTGGGGTGATGTTTCAGGGTTTAGGGCAGTACAGTGGTGTTCGGGCAGTGTAGGAGGTCTTGCTGGGGGTAGTGTTTCAGGGTTTAGGGCAGTGCAGTGGTGTTCGGGCAGTGTAGGGGTCCTGCTGGGGGTGGTGTTTCAGGGTTTAGGGCAGTGCAGTGGTGTTCGGGCAGTGTAGGGGTCGTGCTAGGGTATGTGTTTCAGGGTTTAGGGCAGTGCAGTGGTGTTCAGGCAGTGTAGGGGGTCGTGCAGGGGCTGGTGTTTCAGGGTTTAGGGCAGTGCAGTGGTGTTCGGGCAGTGTAGGGGGTCGTGCTGGGGGTAGTGTTTTAGGGTTTAGGGTAGTGCAGTGGTGCTTGTTTAGTGTAGGGGGTCGTGCTGGGGGTAGTGTTTTAGAGTTTAGGGTAGTGCAGTGGTGTTTGTGTAGTGTAGGGGGTCTTGTTTTAGGGTAGTGCAGTGGTGTTTGGGTAGTGTAGGGGGTCGTGCTGGGGTTGTGTTTTAGGATTTAGGTTAGTGCAGTGGTGTTTGGGTAGTGTAGGGGGTCGTGCTGGGGGTAGTGTTTTAGGGTTTAAGGTAGTGCAGTGGTGTTTGTGTAGTGTAGGGGGTCGTGCTGGGGGTAGTGCAGTGGTGCTTGTGTAGTGTAGGGGTCGTGCTGGGGGTAGTGTTTTAGGGTTTAGGGTAGTGCAGTGGTGTTTGTGTAGTGTAGGGGTCATGTTTTAGGGTAGTGCAGTGGTGTTTGGGTAGTGTAGGGGGTCGTGCTGGGGGTAGTGTTTTAGGATTTAGGTTAGTGCAGTGGTGTTGGGGTAGTGTTTTAGGGTTTAGGGTAGTGCAGTGGTGTTTGTGTAGTGTAGGGGGTCATGCTGGGGGTAGTGTTTTAGGGTTTAGGATAGTGCAGTGGTGCTTGTGTAGTGTAGGGGGTCGTGCTGGGGTAGTGTTTTAGGGTTTAGGGTAGTGCAGTGGTGTTTTTGTAGTGTAGGGGGTCATGTTTTAAGATGCAACGCTCCAATACCTGACCAGTCTGCACTACATAAAACTGCAAAAAAACGAAAAATAAAAAGTGTTTTGCACACTTTTGTCATTGGGCTATATGTGGGCTACATCTTGGTAATATTTGTGCTACATTTGGGCTCTTTTTTCACTGGTGGCCATCTTGGAAGACTTCTTTGTTATGAAGTTTCCTAATTTCCTCATTTACTGCAGTCTCCTCAGTAGGAAATGCTTTCAGTTTTTTACTTTGATTCCATCAAGAAGGCATTCAGATGTGTCACACATTTGCCATAAATTCAGAATGTTATTACTCTAGTTGTTCATTAGATCACTGTAGTAAAGCTACTGCTCACCAAGGAGTTAACTGGAAGTCTACTGCTGGTATTGAAAGTGATTGTTTCAGTCTGCATGTCAGAATTTTCTAATGAAATAGAAGAGGATTTGAGATCTCACTTAAAACATGCACTAAATTTTCTTTTTGCAGCACTAACCATAATTTCTATGGCAAAATGAACCCCCTCATTTTGTTCCTTTTTAAATTAAATGTTTTAAGTGTTACCAGTTTATTCCAATCAAGATGGCTTCAGGTGTGCCATACTTTTGTCATAAGTAAGGCTGTTAGCACTCTAGTTGTTCTTTAGAACACTCTGGGAAGCTGCAGTAGAACACAAAGGCATCAACTGACAGGCTGCTCCTGTTGAAATATAACAGGAAGATATTTGAGATCTCACTTAAAACATGTCCTAATTTTTCTTTCTACAGCACTAACTATAATTTCTATGGCAAAATGAACCCCCTCATTTTGTTCCTTTTTAAATTAAATGTTTTAAGTGTTACCAGTTTATTCCAATCAAGATGGCTTCAGGTGTGCCATACTTTTGTCATAAGTAAGACTGTTAGCGCTCTAGTTGTTCTTTAGAACACTCTGGGAAGCTGCAGTAGAACACAAAGGCATCAACTGACAGGCTGCTCCTGTTGAAATATAACAGGAAGATATTTGAGATCACACTTGAAACATGTCCTAATTTTTCTTTCCAGAGCACTAACCATAATTTCTATGACAAGATGAACCCCATCATTTTGTTCCTTTTTAAATTAAATGTTTTAAGTGTTACCAGTTTATTCCAATCAAGATGGCTTCAGGTGTGCCATACTTTTGTCATAAGTAAGGCTGTTAGCACTCTAGTTGTTCTTTAGAACACTCTGGGAAGCTGCAGTAGAACACAAAGGAATCAACTGACAGTCTCTGCCCTTGTTGGATGTACATGTTTTACTGAGAATGTCAGACTTCATTCTCACATGACTGAGAAAGATAATGTGAATTTACAGAAAATATGCTCTCATTTTAGCTTCTGGGGCACCTTCCAAAACTGTATGGGACAAGCATGTGAAAATAGTTTTCTCTCAAACATGATTCATGATATCCCAGCAGAAGGTTTTTCACAGGGTAAAATCACCTTAGAACACACCACAATTCCTGAAATTAGTATGGTACCATCAACAAATGAATTCTAATGTAACTAAAGTCTGTTATCACCCTTTATAGTTCTCCTTTTGGTAACCCTCAAAATCTTCGATTCACTACAATGCATTTCAAAGGGGTACTATCATTTATATTGGTCCCAAGATGGCTGCCAGCAATTCCAGGATGAAGTGCTGACAGCCAATCAGATCTCACGATGACATGTGTGGTTAGGCTCCGCCCAGATATATATGTGTTTTTACTTTTGATTTTCTCAGCAACTACTGAACGGATTTACACCATTTAACAAAAGGGTTCTTTCTGAACCAAGAACTACCTCTTTGCCAAATTTGGTGTAATTCCGTTCAGCAGTTCGGGCTGTAGCCGTGTCTAAAGTTTCCTATGGGAAAATGAATGGGGAAAACACGTTTTGGGACCCCCTTTTTTCTCGGCCCCCGCTTGACGAATCACCCTGAGACTTTCAGGGTAGGAGCGGACCGGAGCGGGCCATAAAGTTTGAAAATTTCGCGAAGATTCGTCAACCGACGCAAGAGTTATTTCAAATAGAATGTCGCGGATTTCCTATGGAAAATAGGTCCTAACTATAACTATCTACTGGCGACCGCCAGTAGATAATATATATAGCATATATAGCAGACAAAATCACTGCTACATACAACTTATGAAAAAGCTACAAAATAACGATAACCTCATAGTAAGAGAATCAGACAAGGGAGGGAATGTCGTTTTGTGGCCTCGCAAGTTCTATATGGAGGAGGCACTCCTTCAACTAAGTGACAATGAATGTTATAAGAAAAGCAACATTCATATTGTAAAATCTGCATGGAATGATTATTATCTCAAGTTAGTGGCATGGAAGAGTGGGGGCTCATAAGCGATGATGAATATCGTTTTTTTAAAAAGAACATCCAGTCATCCCTGCTCTTTATTTCATCCCCAAAATTCACAAAAATGACACCAAACCCCCTGGCAGGCCAATAATCTCTGCCATCAATAGTTTGATGGAAAATACGTCAAGATACGTAGATTACTTCCTACAGGATTGGGTTAAGAGCTTGCCTTCTTATTTACAGGACACCTCAGATTTCCTTAGGAAAATCAACGATATTACATGGAGTTCAGATCTGCTTTTAATAACAATGGATGTAACTTCTCTTTACACATCTATTCGCCACCAGGATGGCATCAAGGCCATTGAGCATTATCTAAATCGCAGACCAGTGCTCCTATACATGCATAATAAGATGTTAGTTAACATGGTCTCTACATGCCTAGAACAGAATTTCTTTTTCTTTGACAATCAAATATACCAGCAGACTAGGGGAGTTGCAATGGGGGCCTGCTTTTCCCCCAGCTATGCCTGTTTGCATCTGGGGCTGTGGGAGGAGCAGGTCCTCATGGGGCAATTCAAAGACATAATTGACCAACATGTGCCGCTATGGCTGGGTTACATTGACGATCTGTTCTTAATCTGGAGGGGCTCTGAGAAACGTGCCCTCCAGTTTGTTGAACAGATCAATGACAACCATTTGAACCTCCACTTCACGGCTAATATCAGTAACTGTTCAGTTTGCTTCCTTGATGTGGAGGTCTATATAAAGGATGATAACATTGCCACCAGATTATACCGCAAACCCACTGCTGGTAATACATTGCTACATGCCACAAGTCATCACCCACGCCATCTAATACAGAGCATCCCGTATGGGGAGATGCTACGTGTAAAGCGCATTTGTAGCAATGAGGAGTATTGTCATATAGCACAGCAAGCAAGTAGACCGAGATTTCTGGAAAGAGGGTACACTCCTGAAGTCATAGATAGGGCCATGAATAAAACCAGGTCACTCTCCAGAACTCAGGCTCTTGCAGCAAAAACTATTCAATCTGATGCAGTTTCAGACCATTCAGAACAGCCCTGTAGAGTGATTCCAACCTACAATAGGCAGCATCAAGCCCTAAGAAAAATATTGAATAAAAATTGGGGCCTGGTGCGCAGTGATCCAATTTTGGGCAATTACTTGCCCAAAAACCGGACCTAACATTTAGGAAAGCGCGGTCGATGAGCAATAGTCTTGTCAAAAACAGCCCAGAACTTAGATCTCCTACCAACTGGCTCACCTCACACAAAGGATTTACCAAATGCCCCACTTGTAAAGCATGCAAGTTTGCACACAATAAGACAAGTTATACCAGCCCATTCAAGTCATCAGCAAAAGACTGACTTGTAAGACAGAGTACGCGGTATATGTGCTGGAGTGTCCTTGTGGCTTAAGATATATAGGTAGTACTAAACTGCCAGCACACAAGAGGATACTCCAGCACATAAGGGCAATTACCAATAAGGATCAAACCTATCCAGTGGCTATGCATTTTGAGGAGAGCCATGACAGCAACCCAGCACATTTACTATATTTTGTTATTGACTCTATTCCCCCCTTGAGAACGGGAGGAAATCGTGAAGCCCAACTTTGTCTTTTAGAAACGAGGTATATATTGGAGCTCGACACTAAGACACTTTTAGGGCTCAATGCGAGTGAAGTCTTTACACTTGCTTATAGTGGGCGAGCTAAGGTAACAGAACATTCGATTCATGGGTTGTAATAGCGCCAGTTGTCCTGTACAAGAGATAGTGCATATGCACATACAGGTCAACATATTCCCTGCTCTATACTCGCATTTCAAATCCGATCATTCACAGTATCTTTTACTTATTTCTTATTTTTTGGCACTTAGCACTTTTTTGAACCTGTTGGGTTCAAGTGGGTGACACGTTTTGCACATTACACATATTGATTTCACCTAGACATGGAGTAATTGATAGCCCACTGGGGCTCTATTGTGATGAGCGACATATATACAAAGAGCAGATCATCTTGACACCAACATGTGAAAGATTTTATCATTGTTATTAAGTGTGTATTATTCTAAAATCACATTCTTGGGACAGCCCTATGCGTTAAATACTGTTCTCACATAGGAGTGGTTTTGTGCAAATGAGATCGAGATATATTTGTAACCAGATTACAGTGTTACAAATAATGGCATTTTTAGCTTTTTAACAATTCTTATTTTTTGAATGTTTTAATAGATTTTAAATGCCAAAAATCAGGTCTCATGTTTACATTTGTATTTATATTTAACTGACATTTATGTATATATTTATTTATATATCTATTTTACATTTATGTATTTATTGATTCAAATGTATGCCTATTTGCACATGGTGAACCTTTTGTTGGAGCGCTCATAGAAAAGTGAATACTATTAAGTATTTTTTCCATGTCTATGAAGTGGTCACCTGTTCAGCCACGTAATGTTATGCACTGGCACTTTAAATAAGGGTTAAACATCTAGCAACGCGTCATGTGATCAAGGCCCAGGTGGGGCTGAAACGCGTTATGGCGGAGATGCAGGGCAACTAAAATAAACTTATGACTGCACAAGGAACTTTGGGTCCGCGTTCGTCTTGTCAGAGTGATAGTGGATGTTTGAGGACGAAGCCAGCGATATATATATATATATATATATATATATATATATATATATATATATATATATATATATATATATATATATCCCATGCACTCCGCTGCTTTCCTATGGATATCTCCAGAAACGGACACGGACCCAGGAAATTGTGCTTCAAGGTATCTTTATTCCTCTGTCGCCATTACGCGTTTCGCCTTCCACGAGGCTTGATCACATGACAATGGTAACCAAACAATGTGCTGTATTTAAAGTGCTAGGTGCTTTACAAAAAACTGCATCACATGACTTGTTTAATCACTAGACATAGAAGAAATACTAATGCCTAACTTTCGTAATATGTCTAAAATAATATCACATAAAATTACATTGGATCGAAGGTTGTTCTTATAGTTAAATTTAATGACTCGAAATAAGTTTTTGTATTTGGACTTCATTTTACTCATGTTGTGTCGATCTGCTATGATTGTTTCAATACCATTTTTAAATATTCTATATGAACAACCAAATTCAAATTACAATTGAACTTAACATTTGTCAATTGTATATTGGTGATGCCATAAAGTGCTAAAGTGCAAACAATTAGTGTAAAAATGTATAAAATCAAGGGAATAAAATTGGAGATGAGTTATTAAATTTTCAATTTTCATTATAACTGGAACAAATAGCAATGAGAGAAGGCGGGGGATTTTTTATATATTTTGTTTACATGATAATCACTGCCATCTTTTGTTATTTATACGTGGATTTACATATGGCCTCGTGCTGTATAATTTGCACTTCATCAATATTTAAGCTTTATTCAATGAATTGATTATTTATGGGGTTATGTGCAAAATGCTGCTTCATATAAATATATAAATATTAGAATATAATAGAATATTCAAAAACATTTAAAAATATCCTAAAATATTTAAAAACATTCAAAACTATTCAAAAATACCTCACAATATCTAAAAGCATATTCGCATGAATATACAAATCCATTGCAATTGCTATATAAGACTCATTGTATTGCTACAATATATTTATGCGCAAGTAAAATACTTGATATCACCTTATGAAATACAATAAGCGTCTGTTGTTTAAAAACCCCTAAAATTCTTGAACAATAAATAACTAAAAGTTACATTATTAAATACTCATGTTTATGCCACTGCAATGTATATTGGTTTTAGATTGTGTAGTATATCTTAGTTTTTATGTTAGGCAGGTATGTAAATCCTCTGTTATGTTGAGGCCCCCTGGGAACTTAGAATCTAACTGCATGATATAACGTGTTTCCAACTTTCTCAACTTAATTTCTCTGTCCCCACCTCTTCTACTTGGGGGGACTGCGTCAATTACAAAATATTTCAAAAATGAAATATTTGACTCGTGTTTTTCCCTGAAATGTCGTGCCACCGGATAGGTGTTATCCTGGTTTGTGGTGGCACGTAAATGTTGCAATACCTTCTTGTGTGCCGGCAATTTGGTGCTGCCCACGTACTGCAAGCCACATGGACATGACAGCACGTAGACAGCAAATTCTGTTTTGCATGTTAATAACTTGGATATTTTAAATTGTTCTTCACTAAATGGTGTGCTATATTTGCTTTTATTAATGCCATGTGCACAAGCTTTACAGGTTCTACATTTGAAAAACCCTTTACCTGTTTGGAGCCAGTTGCTATTTTCTATGATTTCAGGACTAGTTTTTACTATCTTATCTCTCATTGATGGCGCTTTTCTATGTGTGATGGACACCCTCCGCGGTAGCAGGGGTCCAATCACCGGGTCAGTGAGAACCATAGACCAATTTTGTTGTATAATTCTGTGTATTGATCTGTGTTGTCTGTTAAATTTCATTATTATTCTAAATTCATTTTCCTGTGTAATTGGCTCACCGGAATTACTTCTAGATATGTTCACCATTGTTTGTGATTTCTCCTTTAATGCTTCCTCTCTTGTAATTAACATGGATTTACTGATTGCTTCGTCAATGACTTTTATGGAATATCCTCTCTGTTGGAATCTCCTTTTGCTGTCCTTCTGTGCAGCCCTCAAGTCTTCATTGTTGCTACATAAACGTCTTATCCGAAGCATTTCCCCATAGGGGATGCTGTTAATTAAATGCTTCGGATGGGAACTGCTAGCATGGAGAGTGGTATTGCCTGCGGTTTTCTTTCTAAATAATCTAGTTTCTAACTTATTATTTTCTACATAAACTTCAGTGTCTAAAAACTCCACCCTAGTTTGACTGATGGTGGCTGTAAATTGCAGGTTTACACAATTAGGATTAATTATCTCCACAAATGCATTTGCTTCCTCCATAGTTCCCTGCCACACAATAAACAGATCATCTATGTAGCGCAGCCACATTCTTACATTGTTACGCATATATATTTGGTAGGTTCCCATGAGGGTCAGCTCCTCCCACCTGCCCATATGTAGGCAGGCATAACTGGGGGAGAAGCTGGCCCCCATGGCCACCCCCCTCACTTGTTGATACAGTTGGCTGTTGAACATGAATATGTTATTCTGTAAGCAAAACATGATCATTTCTACTAGCATTTTATTATGTTCCTCAAGGTGACCAGGTCTACGCGATAAGAAATATTCAACCGCTGCAATTCCATCTGAATGTTCAATACTAGTATATAACGAAGTTACATCTATGCCATTAATATAAAATCATCCTGCCACACAAATTTTGCAATTTTCCTTAAGAAATCGCTTGTATCTTTCACATATGATGTTAAACCTTTAACAAAGTCTTGTAAAAAATAATCTACATATTTAGTTGTATTCTCCAATAGTCCATCATGAGCCGATATAATTGGCCTCCCTGGTGGATTTGTCGCATTTTTATGTATCTTTGGTATGAAGTACAATGACGGTGTTGTCGGGTTTTCTTTTTTAAGGAATCTGTACTCATCCATACTTATCAGGTTAGCATTTCTCCACCGTATCAACTTGATGTGATATTCTTTGTATGTCATTTTAAGTCTGGCATTGTCACTTCGTGTGTAGCAAGTTCTATTATTTAATTGATTGTAGGCTTCTTTTTGTAGTCCTCCTGCGGCCAGATTACAATATTGCCACCTTTGTCACTATTTCTGATCACAATACTTTTATCTTTTTGTAGTCTTGTAATCAGATTTGTGTATTGTTGATTATTAATTCTGTGTTTTGCTCCTTTTGTTTGTACTCTTTTATTTAATTCCTTCAACTGAGTAACAATTGCCTCATGAAAAATATCAATGGAATCTCGTACTGTGACTGGGGTATATGTTGATTTTGGTTTAAATGGAGTATATGGTCTTTTGCTTTTTATTACCCCCTCGTTAACATCATTTGCTGGTAATATTTCCAACTCAGATTGCTGGTTATCATTTTCTTCATATAATTCCTGCATAGTTCTTAATAGCGGTATATCCGATTGGGATATGTTTGGAGTTAATATTTCTTCTGATGTTACCTGTTCATTTGTCCTTATTTGCGATTCTGTTAATGCATATTGTTTTTTTAATTTTAATTTTCTTACACTCTTGTACATATTAAGCCTGGTGGTAGCATAATCAAAATCTGTTCCTGGTGCATATGACAGACCTAGGCTGAGTATTTTCTCCTCCTGTTTTGATAATTTGATACCTGCGATGTTTACAATTGTATTATTCTTTTCTTTTGGATCTATTTGTTCCTAAAAAATATCCCCTTCCTCTTTTCCTGGTTTGCTGTGGCTCGCCTAGTCCTTGCTTTGCGCCTCTGCCTTCGCCTGTAGTTGTTATATGTCCTTCGTTCCTTCGCGGCGGTCTTGGGCGGAGTGTTTGCCGTCTTTCGACACATAAAAAATTCAACTCTTCACCCAAAGACGGTTTGGGTCGCTGTCTTGATTTATCTGTGTTACGCAGCTCCGATTCAGATTCGCTGCCTCCCATTGAGCTAACATCAGATTGTGACGTACTTGGGGTCTGTGTATTGTGACTTATTTGCGGAATTGCTGACCCCTCTGCCCCCTGAAATTTTGACTTTCTGATGGTATCATAGCGTTTAGCAAACGTAAAAATTTGTCCCAAATCATAGTCATTTTTGTCCCTTAAGAATTTAAATGCCTTCCTTTCTTTGATTTTTTCCTCTTCCTTTTGTAAACGTATCATCATTTCATGTCGCATTTTAACATGATCTTCCTTGTGATTGAGTCTATTCAACTCCTCATTGATATATATATATATACATATTGTAATTAATGTTTGAGGTCAGTAGTTTACTAATATAACATGTAAAGTGAGATTTTCATAAGTAATTCTATGGTTCAACATTGTTTTATTCTATTATCTGTTTTCTCTACTTTGTCGGTATTTGGACACTGTCAGCGTTTGCGAACATCACGACTACAGAAGAAAGAGATTTAATTGAACAAGACACTTTTCATTATTCTAGAAGGCAGGTCCCCACCCAGTTTTGTTTTCTTTACACTTCCACTGCTCAGATTGGGGGTTCTTATTCCAGCACCCGCTGTTGTTTCCAATATTGGAAAAGCATTTTGGAGTTTTTTGGCTGTTTAATAAAATGGCATCTTGTGGTAGTAGGGAACTGGAACCACACCCTGAGCAACAGAATTCATCAGAGTAGGAACCACCGGCGAAGCGCCAGTCCATCGCATGGGAATTTTTCACCATCCCCTCTAGGGAAAAGAAAACAGTAGCAAAGCATGTAAAGTGCTCTTTGTGTGAGAAGACCCTCACCAGGAGTACATCCAAGTAATCCTGTAGCACGACAAGTATGCTGACCCACTTAAAGACCCACCACTCCAAGTACTTGATAAGAGCCCAGAGGGAGTACATTGCAGCAGGCACATCAACATCGGGTGCAACACCAATTGCTCCAGGGGACCCTATACCTACAGAGGTTGAGCATAATCTCCCTGAGAAGTACCCAGAGCTCCTAAGAATCTTGACATTTTGTTTAGACTGTAAAGAAGTCCTCACTGTGGGGGAACAATCGGTTGCTGCAGTTATGGAGGCAGCAAAACACCGCAAGTGTTAATTTATTTATTTGTTTCGTTAAATGACACTTGTATCTCCAGGTTTTAGTTTTTTCAGTTAATACTTTTTCCAGTTGCCATTTTAGTTGTAACATTTAAAAAAAAAATAACAAAAAAATCAGAAAATTCTGAAAAAAACAAAGGTTCTTGTAAGAACCACCTTTCTTGGTTAAAAAAAGATACACTGTATATGTGTGTGTATAAGAAACAATATGAGTGAGTGAGTTTCTGTGTTAGTGAGTGAATGGGTGCATGAGTGAGTAAGTGGATGTGTAAGTGTTTGAGTGAGTGGGTGTGACAGTGGCTGTATGGGTTTGTGAATGAGTGTGTGAGTTTTTGTATGGGTAAGTGAGTGGGAGCATGAGTGGCTGTGTGAGTGAGTGAGTGTATCAGTGCGTGAATAGGTGCATGAGTCACTGTTTGGGTGAGTGAGTGAGTGTGTCAGTGCCTGTATGAGAGACTGAGTATATGTCACTAGCTGTATGGGTGACTGACTGGCTGTGTTAGTAGCTGTATAGGTGACTGAGTGGGTGTATAAGTGACTTTGGGTGAGTGAGTGGTTGTGTTTGTAGCTGTATAGGTAAGTGATTGGGTGTGTCAGTGGTTACATGGAAGGGTGACGGTGTGTTAGTGATTGTATAGGTGACCGAGTGGATGTATGAGTGACAGTATGGGTGAGGGAGTGTACGTGTTAATAGCTGTATGAGCGAGTGAGTGGGTGTGTGAGTATCTGTATGGGTAAGTGAGTGGATGTAGTAGATGTATTGGTAAGTGACTCGTATATTACTGAATGTCGTGAGTGAGTGGGTGTATGAGTACCTGAATGGGTGAGTGATTGTGTGTATGAGTGGCTCTATCAGTGTGTGTCTGGATATCTCAGTGGTCTATGAGACTGTACCTTTGTGTATACATTGACAATTTTAATTTGTAGAACTACACAGAAATAAGTCATTAGAAATTACTTTACTCCAATAGATGGTGTCATTCATCTGTTTAAAAACATAAAGAACATAAGCTAGTATTACTTCTTACAAAATTCTACAGTAAACATTTAGTTTCTGCTGTGCAAATGTACATATTATAAACAAAACAGTATACTTTTTTGTGCAGTAGTTCTATTACACATTTTAGTAAAGCCTTTCCTTTTCCCTTTTTTACTGTTCTCAGTTTTTGTACTTGTACATCATAAATAATGTACTGTATAAAGATTCATCCTTGAACAGTAGGGAAAAACAGTTATAAACATTATAGAAAAAAACCCTGTTCTCAATTCAGAACCTGCTCTTTTCTAAATTGAATTTTAGTGTTTTTTTAAAATCATTTACAAATAAAATGGCATCTGGTGGCAGTGAGGATGAACAGCCACACCCTGCTGAACACAGTTCTTCGGAGGAGCAACCCTTGGCAAAGCGGCAATGAATTCCATGGGAGTTTTTCACCATCCGCCCCAAGGGCAAAATAAAGTGGTGGCAACGCATGTCAAGTGCTCTTTATGCATCAAGACCCTCTCCAGGGGCACGTCTAAGAAATATTTGTGTGGTACTACAAGTACGTTGACACATTTAGAGACATATAACTCCAACCACTGTTGAAAAAGAACATAAATATGAGTTAGTATTATAGTTACAAATCCCTGAAACAAAACAGTACAAATTGCTCAAGCTGTAACAGTGTATCACATTATAGTAAAACCTTTAATTTTCGCTTTATTTCTGTTCTCAGCTTTCATACTTGTCCTGTATAAAGATTCATTTTTGAAGAGTGGAGTGGAGAAAAAACAATCTGATAGATTGTAGAAAAAAAAAAACTGCACAGTGTATCACTATAAATTTGTGACACTATGCATTGCACTCACTACAATTATTTAATCAGTTGTTTTACCTACAGTTACTGAACTAATCGAAACAAGCCTATGTTTAAAAATAACTGTTTTATTGAGATAACTGGTACAATGCTACTAATAGATATAAAGCACACTTGAATTTTGGAGATCCTTTTGAAACATCAGCCCTGGTAGGCCTAATGATGTCTTAAACACAGATGATCCATGTAGATAAATTACCGCACACCACTTTTAAAAGCAGAAATCCACCTTAGAACTTTGGGTGAAGGAACAAGAGGTAAGAAGAGACAGTATAGTGTCCAGATGTTACATTAAGTCCTTCGTGAAAGATCTTGTTGAGTGTTCTGAGTAAATAGTACTGATCCACTACATATATCTACTAGTTTGCAAATGCCTGAAGCACAATGTATTACAGTCCTATCACTATGTAAACATTGCAGCAAACCACACAGTGCAGAACATAATCTCGTCTATGGTTTCTGTTCAGTTGTATTTATAAAATGTGGTTAATGAAACAGTATATTGAGAACAACATTTGCATAGCAGTTGACACCAAATTCTCCATTTTTTCTTCTTTTTAACACCTTCTTTGTTCTCCTTCTTTTCAGCAACATCCGTAGATTATTTTGTGAGCTTCCGCTTTGGACAGATTATCTGTTTTTCATAAATGGGATACTGCCCTAAATGAGGAGCGTATACACTTCTTAACCAATTGTACTCTCAGACCCAACTTGCATCAGCACTAACTTTCCTGTCGTCAAAATCAACCAAAAACAAACCGGACATTATTCTTACTCTAGACAATGCAACATATGACATACCTTCTTTAAATACAGTACTACTAACTAATAAAAGATCGATAAACCTTGAGATTTATGGATAGCTACAGCGTATGCTAGAGACACTGGGAACTGCTGCAGCCATACATTTAAGTCTTTTACAAACAAAAAACGTACAATACATTTAGCAATCTGCTTCAAGCCATCAATCTGATCAAATTTTATGGTTACATTTTCAACCTCATCCCTATTTGGAAAGTTTAAAAAATCAATCACTTCAACCACTGCACCATTTACTAATCTTTCCTCAACATTTAAATTATGCTGCAAAATTACTGTACAGTTTTTAGATATGCGTAAACACTTTTCTCCAATGAATCCAGTTTTGCTTGTAGTTTCCACTTAGCATTACTGTTACCCCCTGGTGTTTCATTTTGTCAATTGCTGTAATTTCCAACATTTGTTCTTTCTCCAGTTTTAGTAATTCTTCATTACACTTGAAGCCCTCCTGAAGTGTAGGCATTAAACAGACTATGGATTTACCTTCTTCAATGAAAGTTGCAATAGGTCACCAAAGACAATTAAATGCTTTCCTCCAAACAGCATGTCTAACTCTGTTTTTAAAACCTGTTGCATTCTCAAGTGTATGAGGGCAGACATTCAGTTTGAGACCATGCTCACCTCATTGATGATTAAAAGCTTCAGTTTCTTCAGTACTCTTGAGACTTCATGACAAGATTCACCGGATAAATTCTGTTATTCCAGTTAATTGTCATGTTCAACAGGTAACATAAGTAGTCATTGTAAAGTAATTTATTTAATGTTGTGTGTAGCTAGTCCAGTTGGTGCTGTTACTACACACCATACATTTGATTCTGTAGTCCTCTAAAAGTAAGCGGGAACACTTCAATTAAAAAGCTTTTCCCAGTGTCAGTTTGACCACTGATGTATAATAGTATTGGCTTGAATAATGAGCATTTGCATTCTTTCTTCTCGTGGAGGAATCCATGCTCTATTTTCTCTCTTACCTCCATATAAATTTCTTTCTGTTCATCATTCAGTTGTCCAACTAACTGTTCCCAATCAAAACATTCCTGTTTCGCTTGTTCCATTGCATTTTCAATAATTGGTTGTCCAAGAGGATCTTGACTCGGTGGTCCTGAACTTTGGCTGCTTTGTGAAATCTCCTGAGCTATCAAAGCAGCAATGTTTTCTTCCTGTTCAATCTCATCATTTAACATTTGCAAATAGTTTGGAAAGAATGAACACTCAATACTGTCTTTCACAGTGTTGAAAGAATCTTTGTAGCAGTCATAGTCTCCCAGTAATTCCGATTCAGCACGCCAAGGCTTGAAGAGTTGTAGAAGTGCAAATAGAAAAACTCTCTTTTGTCTGGAGCTTGGCAGTTAAGTTTTCTGTGGTTAATTAGATTTCCTTTTGTGTGCCTGACCAAACAACTGTCACATCCAACTATTGCATATTTCCCTTCTTCTATGTTTTCTGTTACATTGCTTCTATATCTGTAGTGTTGAAGTACTTCATAAAGGTACACGTTTTCTAAATGTGGACTCATTCTTGGATAGTCTGTGTCTAACATATTTGATTTCACAATGTCTGTCATTTCCGGGTCGAACTCTGCTAGGTACTGAATTTCCGGGAAAGACTTCAACACTCTATTTTGCGTGCTTGCTAGGCCTAGACTTACCCAAATAATTCCCCTTGACTTCAAGAACAAACTGAAATCTCCTCCCACGTCTCCTTCATCTCTGTCGTCTCTGATTTTGTAATAAATTAAGTGACATAACGAGCAACAGCGATGGAGTTGTCTGCAACAAATTGTATATCCATATTAGTATTCCACATTTTGAGAATCACAGGGTTATAGTCATTAATATACTTGGCGGCCTCTGTTGTGTGTGTTTTTCTGTGATTTTTGTGTCCATGTACAGCTGACTGCAGATAAAAAGCTGTTCACTCTTCCTTGGAAAATGACAGGTCTTGGAAATCCAAACCGACATCTTGTGTAAAATTTTCCTTTGCATCTGTATTTTCGATAATAGCACTTCCCACAGCTTTGTGTTTGAAAGCGCAGAATTTAGTGTCTCAGACCTTTTTCCCCACTGTCTTTTGGAATGGCGCATGTCACATACTCCTCTATGAAATAGAGTACATAGTCATCACTGTCTTTTCCAAAGTTCGGTGCATCTTTTATCCATAACATCATGTGAATATGAGGAGCACCTCTTGCTTGGTACTCTTTACGCCAAAAAAAATCAGATACTTTGCCAAGAGTAGGATTTGTTTTGTTCCAGATGAAAGACAAAGGCTTGAAACCTGTGGTTAAAATATCTACAAACATTAGCAGGATCCAAAGAGCAATGTTATCCTGCTGTCTTCACATTGATGTCCTTAATGTTTGAGTTCGCTTCTCTAAAAAATTCAAGCAGGTCATCCCACGCGCACTCAGCACAACTGAGTATCAGAAACCAAGTAGGTGCACCTAGGTTTCTCAACATACATTTTAGTTCTCCATGATGACAATACCAATACTCTGTGCCATGTTGGCAAGTCATCAAATTACTCAAGTTGTATTCTAACTTTTCATCTTTCCATGAACTTTGTCATCGAATTCCTTTGCAGAGGAAACTCCTGTCTTCAGTATGTGGTTTACAGCATATGATAGTCCAGACAAGTCACTCTCAAACAGAAAATGAAATGTGTATGGAATACACTGGCGAAATCTAGGATCCTCTGAATATAATCTGGTTGACCGGTATTCAGCTGCTGGTATTTGTACGGGGTGGTCATCATAGCAGCCACGTGCTCCAGTGGGAAGCAGCTGTGGAAAACAGCGAGCCTCTAAACGTTTCTCCCACACACTCATGGGAGGCTCCTTTTGCTTGTTTCATTTAAAAGAGATCAATAACATACACCAATAAAGTCTTTATAATGCAGCTGATGGATGCTGTAGTGTTCATACATTTCTTCTGATCTAGATCAATCCACTTTTTCAATTTGTCCACTTGATGCAAATGTTTCATCCTCCATACAAGTTACATCTTGAACAACATCAAAATGTTTATAATAATTTTTATTTTTTACCAGGTATAATGCCGCTTTTTTACTTTATTAATATCCACTAACTCTTGCCAGATTTTTTTATTCTTGGTAGGCACACCATTTACTAGAATGATAAGTGATTCATCAATATCTCTCTGTACCCTTACAGTTTCAATATTCCGTTTAAAATCTAAAGGTAAGAAGACAACTCTTCCTTTAAGGCCTTTCTGTAGCTCAGTTGGTGGCAGTTTCCCTGTCTTTGGCTCCATGCGAACTATAGCCTGAAATGGGTGCATATATTGTATGAGAATTGATTCATAAACATTTATTTCTCAAAGTTCCTCTGGAATTGATACCAATTCTAACTTGTTGTATATGGCTTTGGCTAGCATTTTGTAATCCTCTAACTTGTCATAGCAATACTTACTTATAATTTGCTGTGTTGCCAAATCAAAGCGTTCGTCTACAAATTCTTGCCACTTACCTCTGTTCTCCTGTTCAGTTTTGAAGAATACAAATACATTGTGAGTTTGGCTTTGGTAGCGAATGTGTTGATAACAAATACAAACACTGTTTGGTTTCTCTGAAAAAACTGAATTAAACTTTGTAATCTCTTGTGTAAAGTTATCAATACTACTGCCTGTGTCCTGTTCCTCTACAGCTCCAGTAATCATGTTTTCATTTTCCCTAGACTCCGATTCAGCACCAAAGAAACAAAACTGAACATCTTTACAAACTTTTTCTACCTCTGCTACTGTACCATGCAATAGAGCTCCATTACTTTCTCCTAAAAATAAAGCAGGACTTTTCACATAGTAAAGCCTCCTAAATAAATTTCGCATTTTAGAGTGATGAACAACCAACATTCTGAAGTGATGAAAAGTGCTTTGGCACGCTTTCTTTGATAGACATGCTAGTGAATGTCCTTGTAAATTAGTACACTTCCTTACTTTGCATGGATCTAATCCTTGCAAAATCCCAATTTTCTGTTTCAGACTTCTGCATGGAAATATACGTAGGAAAGCTCTCAATATATCAATTGATTCCTGCCGAACACTGCAAATACTACTACAGTTCATTTGTATACAGGGGCCTGTCTACGCCTTCCCTGTACCTCTTCAGCTATCACTTCTTCAAAATTCCTAGGAAACATCTCCTCTTTTGAAATGGGAGTACCATCCTTCACCGCATAACGTCAACCAGTTGTTTCAACTGCATGCACTAATGTGTTCTCTTAAAAGTAGCTTTCTTCATTAAAGAAAGGCTCAGTACTGGAAGTATGCTTTCATTCGTCAATGAAAATTTTACAGAAATTACTTTTCTATTAGCTTCTTCTCTTCATAATCAGTACTGTTTCATCCAGTGTTCTCATTCTGCTCTGAATCAAAATAATTAACTTCCTCTTCAGGGCAAATGCCTTATCAGTCAATCCAAAAATGTTTTTATATCAATCAATCAACAAAAATGTTAATTTTGGATACACTAATCAATAAAACACAGTGCAACAGGTTGAAAAATATAAAAACAATAGGTTAAAAGCAATAAGAAACAACAATCACATTTAGAGCATCGAAGCAGCAGTCAATAAAATACATAATAAAAAGTAGGGACGGGGAACCCCAGCAAGGTTCAAAACAGAATTCAGCATGGGTACATGAAAAATAGAAGAAAGTGTGCATTTGAGACATCACCGCTTTAACTATTTGGTATTAAACATGCGGATGAGCCAGGTAGCATGCAAAACGTTTTTCATTCCAACTACAATTAGCTCTCTTGTGTCAGAATGTACAGTGCGTAATGCATGCACATAGTGGCAAAATCCCAGGAGTTTACATACTGACTTGAGCCACAGTTTGCGTGGCCTATCATATTCAGGACAGAAAAAAAGCAAACTGATAAAGAGTTTCCTCCACTAAGTTACACAAGGGGCACTTGTTGGAACTGCAATACTTCGCACCCCATCTGATACAAAAAATATTCAGTGGCAATACCTCCATTTTAAAAATAAATGTAATGGAATGGGACCTGGAAGGATATCAAAGTAAAGTTCATAAGCAGGAATAAGCTTTGTGTCTAATAAGAGATCAGTTAAGCTCCCTGCTTTGACACATTTCAGTTTCCTCAACCTTAAATGCTCCTTTAACCGTTCCTTAACCAAAGAGGGGGTACTCGTTCTGCTGCATCAGGAGTAACCCATAGTGAAGACAGGCATATTTCATATAGCATTGCCTTGATGTGGGCAAACCAGGCAATCTTCTCGCAGCCCGGAGATTTCAGGAGTGCCATAATTGCAACTCAGTAGGATTCTAGTTCATCTATTGACCAAAGTCTATGCCAGTACATAATGGGACGCAAAATACGTTGATTAATTGATACAATACCCAAATCCATGTGTTGGGGGTGACGCAGTGCACGCTGTAGGAGATTAAGAATGCTCCTCACGAACCTGTTCTCGGTTTTAGCGAGGTCATCAGTCCTGGCATGTCCTCACGGATCTACACCATACATAGCTGTATTCTTTGCTTTAATATTATATATCTCCACCACTGGTTCAACAGAACATGCATGGGCCCTTTTACACTATTTAGCTACAGCACCAGCTTCTTGTTGGAGCTTTAGTGAGCGTTTCCTAATATGCGTAGACCAGCTCATTGTATAATTTAAGCAGACCCCCAAACACACAAACTCCTGTACTTTTTCAAGGGCAAGACCCTGCACCATGATGTTTGCTCTGACAGATTTATATGGGTTAAATTGCATAAATTGTATTTTTATTACTGTTGAGCTCAAGGCCCTGGTTGCTAAAAAAATTAAAAAGCGGTTGAGTATTGCCTGCAGGCCACGCAAGGTTTTGGAGTTTAAAAGCACATCAACTGCAAAAAACATCATTGCAATTTTGTGGGAGCATCATTTCCAAGGAAATCAAGTGCATGGACTAAATCATTTATATAGAGGGTGAACAGTGTTGGGGCCAGCACACATCCCTGCCAAACACCAGTTTCAAAGTGAAGGGGTCTGTAAGCTCACAATTATTGCTATACCTAAATCAAGCAGTGTTATGTGCATGCAATCTAATAAGCATGGACAGAATATTGGTGGGAGCTCCCATCTTTTTCAAAACGTCCCACAGCTTAGCCCTGGGAATGGAATCAAAGGCTGTTCTCAAGGCGACAAAGACCACATACAAGTGGCCCGTGTCAAGGATTACCGTTTTCCAATAGCAGGCACAGAAACTGAGGATTTGTTCTACCGTGCTGACCCTGTTCCTAAACCCTGCCTGCATCTTAGAGGGAATGGAATTGTCCTTCACCCAATCAAGCAGTTGCCCCAGAATCAGACGGGCAAAACATTTCTGGGACGTGTCAATAAGGCTGATGGGCCTATAGTTCCCTTGATACTCTTTACAACATTCTATGTAAATTGGGACGATCTCAGCGGTCTGCCAGGAACCAGGAATCGGACCATCCGCTAGAATAGAACGGAACAGCAGCTCAAAATAAGAAGTCCAGATTAAGGGTTCTGATCTAAAGAGTCCCCAGAGATTGAATCAGGGCCAAGTGCTTTATGTGCCTTGAGCGCTGCTAGTATATCTGTGTGCTGAGAGTCAGAGGGGGACCTTCACTTGGGAGGAGGGGGTAAATCATTACCCAGCTATCTAAGCTCAGGGTCGGGCTTAGCTGCATAGGTTTTTTGAAAATGATCCACCCAGGTTTGGGCCATTTGCCACTATTCCCCAAAATGATTTAGGATCCCCTGCCCTGGCAGCTACAACCAAGTCCTCCAACATCTCTTGCTCCCAGTCTGTTTTAGCCTGGCAGAGTGCCTCTTTATAGATCTTCCTGGCTCTGATAGTGTCTTGTCTGATACCAGCTTTTCCGCTCAGTATGAGAGTATGTCTTGATTTCCTACAACTGGTATTAAACCCTACGCAACAAGTCTGTACCCTAGGGGCCTTGTATGCATCTTTACTAAGCGAGGCTATAAGTGTTCTAAAAAGATTTTTGTGGGAAGTGACAGTAAAGTCAGGATCGGGGATTCGCATCCCACTGGTGGCCAATACATCCAAAGTGTCAGCCACCCTGTCATAAATCTGAGCCAGCACATTTGAGTCCTTACAAACAAACTCCCATTTCAGGGCTTGCTTATTATTCGAGAGTGTTGGGGCAGCCCCAGGGTTCGTGATACCACTCTGATGAGCAGTTGACCCAAAACCGCTAAGAGACAAATGGAGGGTGTTATGGTCGCTGTCATGACACTCTACAACCATCATGTCTTTAAGAGATGGTTACATCGGTAGTGACAAAAATATGTAGTCAATGCGAGTCTTTTGCAATACACGCTTAAAAGTGTGGCCACCACTACGATCCAGAGGGGACCTGCCATTGCATGCTCTAAGACCAAAATGGAAAGATAAGCTCAACTGGTCAGCATCAACAGAACATCTGTTAACAGGATCAAAATCTAACTGGGGGACACCCCATAGTGCATCTTCTTCTGTTAGTTTGAGAGGCCCTGGACTATAGGGTTCGAAGGTAACATTAAAATCGCCAGCAGCGATTACCCTATCAATGTGTGGGAGAGTGTGTATGGCATTTTCAAAAACATACAGGGTATTGGATGGCCTGTTTTCTCCATGTATCCATTATAAACATTAAAAACATAACAAGAAGACCCACCCTTAGCAAGAGACAGCTCTATGACATAATGCAAAATTATATCAAACCTTGTGATAGCCAGAGCTATCAAGGTTTTTAATCCACATAGTTGGACCACCTGTTGGCCGACCCCTACCACCTGAGGTTGCCGGACAAAAATAGGTGGTAAACCCTGATCTAGGGACTGGTTCAACACACCACATTTCCTGGAACATACAAATATCAAAGGTGTGAATAAATGTCCCCCAGTCCGGATCTACCAACTTAGAGTTGATAACAGCAATATTCCAACAGGTCGGGCAGGGCTGTAGTATCAGTGCAGATCTTCATTGGAGTACCTGGATTCATTGTAGCTGGTGCCTCAGTAACTAGTACACCCTGATGACCACCCATATATGAGGGAATTCCAAGCGCACCAAGTTCCAGAGACTTGGAAGGGGAGGGCAATAGTCGATGACACAAGATGTCCTTGGAGGGGTCAAGGCTGGGAACAATGATTGGGTCAGTGTCAAATGGTCCCCAGCAGGCGTCGGTGATCGTGAAGGGTCCGGCAACACCAGATCCTCTGTTCAGGCACCGTCAGTCTTGGGCATCCAGGGATGATGGAGATTCAGAAGGATTTTTTGCAGAGATGTTAGCAGCTGTATTACCAGGATGGCTGCGCCTGTTGTCAGACCTAGACACGTCCCTTGTGGAGTTCAGGGAGCAGAGAGGCCTGTAGAAAAACCCTAAGGGAGAGGCCTTGATTTGGCCTGATGAAGATGTCAGCTGGTTTAAGCAACCCAGAAGAAACTCCACAATTAGGAGAGTCTTGAAGTTCACCAGTACGCAGTCTTCCGGACCAGCTTTAGGATGAATACCAAGCCTTGATGATCTTCTGACTGCAAGAACCTCTTGGGTCAGGTCCAGGGGCTACCTCGCGTTGGTTTTCAGCCAGTGTACGGTTTGGTTCCTCAGGGTCTCAAAGCTTTCGCTTGCGTTAGGAAGAAGTTCGGGGAAATCTCTAAGGATGATCAGATATGGCGTGCACTCTGGAAGGAGTTGTGGATAACGTGTGGAAGGACTGCCATAATGGAGAGCTGGGGTAAGCCTCCCACTTCTGCCTGGGTGTTAAACCATGTTGTTAGCTCTGCCTTGCCCCCCTCCGAATTGCCTGTTACACTATGGCTACCAGTAGACCGAAGATAGGTGGCAGTTGGCTTTGAGTAGGTGGATTAGGATCACTTGATACCTGCTGAGCATATGTATGTTGGGGCCCTGGGGTAGTTAGTGGGCCATAGCTTGCATTGGAGACTGGCAAAGCTTTAAAAACACTCTAATTTCCTTTCCAACAAGTCAAGGCGGGCCACCAAAGGAGCAAGCTCCGCTTTCAGGGTAGCCCTGAACTTTTCCAGTGCAACCTGCACTAACCCGTCTAAGAGCTCTTGTAATAGTAACTTAGGGACCTCACTCGACGCCCAAGGAAATGCAGACAGAATAGAGTCGCTACACTAGGAGGATTTATCTACGAAGCGCTCCTATTGAGATGGAGTGTTATTATCAGTGCAGCAAAACGGTTACTACAGGGAAAAATACCATCAGGTATATCTAGGTTTTGGGAGGCAGAGGAACATAATGAAGGCAAATCTATTTGGGGGCTACAGATGGATTCCTGGCCCTGTTTGCTAGATCTCATGAACATTCTAGGAATTCTCCTGTGTTTGCACTGGCGTTATTGGTAGTAGGACTGGGGGCGCGTGGATGAGAGCCTAGATGAAATGTGTTTGGGGTGGGAACTAAGATCTGCTTGCATTCAGTCAATAGGTTGTCTATTCTGTCTAGAACACAGTTATCCCCAGCAGATTTTTGAATTTTATTTGGTTTCTTCGTTTTTACTGTTCTTTTCCCCCCTGTGGCCTTTCTTTTCCCCATAGTCAGCACAAGCAGTCCAGGAAACAGGACAGGGCACAGGCTAGACTGCTAATAACAACCAAATTGAGAGGGACCGGTACAGGTAGGAAGACTGACATGCTAGGAGAAGATGACAGGCGTTTAAGAGGAGATATGCAATAGGTGAGGGGTGTAGATAAACTGAGCAACAAACATCAGGCATAGTGCCTTGGGCTAGAAGAGGCATTAGAGGGGTGCCCCAGCCCAGCTTCCTCCGGGCTCTGACGGGCCCGCCCTTGTCCCAGGCGTGTCCCATGCTGCGGGATGAAGGAAGGTACTTTAAGCGGCATGCAAATAGTGCTAGACTTGCAGTCCCTCTGATCCGGCCCACAGCTCAGCTAGACCAGCGGTGATTTTCTTTCCCACGCCGCGGGTTGAATTAATGCGTTTTAAGCACTGTTGGCAGCAGCAGCGGAAGGCGGCAGTTTCCGGTCCCCTCCTGGCAGGCAAATGGTGCTGGGACTTGGAGTCCCTCTGATCTGGCCCGCAGCCCAGCGAGACCAGCGGTGATTTTCTTTCTGCCTTATCAACTACAGCCTCAACAGATTCCTTTTGTTTGACTGGTTCTCTTCTCCTTTTAAACTGCTTCATAGTTTGTATGAGATTCTGAATTACCCTACTACGTAACATTCTGACTTTTATTTGCTTGAACTGCCTCTGTCTTTTTGTTAAACCATCTGTTTTCTTATACAATTTGGTATCTTAATGTCACTTTGTTTTTGTCCTTTCTCAGCTGATTTGAAACCTTGTTTTTTATTGACTTGCGTTTACTCACTTTGCAGTTTTCCACATACTATTTTAAGAAACTTCTTTGTTTTCTTACCAGCAGCTCTTTTCTCTTTAACCACATTGTCCTCATTCTGTCCCTTTTGTTTCTCTGTTGTATGGAGATAGTATCCTTTCTTCTGTTTCTTTCTTTTTTCAGTTTTTTTCGACATTTTAGCTCCCTGTTTTTAAGTAGAATTAGATGTCTGCAAAAAAAAAAAAATGAATATATTTAGCTTTTTATTATATACTATTAAATTACTGTTTTAAAGTGCCCTTTTTGGATGGTCATCCCCCCACGTTTTGCTGCTAGATGTTGTAGTAATTGATCTGAAAGTGCGCTGAGCCCTGCTAACCAGGCCCAGCACCAGTGCTCTTTCCCTTAAACTGTAAATGTGAATTGGTACACGCAATTGGCAAGTACTTTTGCACCCCTATAAGGCCCTAGTATATGGTGGTACTAGTGGTCTGCAGGGCAGGGATGTAAAAAGGGTACCAGGGCTGCAGCACTTATTGTGCCACCCTGAGTGACACGAGTAAAACCGAAGTCTGCATTTCTGCCATGTCAGCCTTGCATGAGCAGCTTGCCTGCTCAACTTCAACCCTGTACTCACCATGTGTGACAGGGTCAACTCACTGCTTTTTATATTTGTCATTCACCCCTTTGGTAGGCCTCCTATAGCCCAGGAGGCAGGGTGCATTATATTATATGTGTGGAAGTATATGTGCAAGCATATATTGCCTTGTGGTAGCATTCTAAACGTAATTTTACAGCAAGTGACCGGCAGTCCATCGAATAACATGGGCTATCTTTACATATATGTCCAGCTCCATGATGACCCAGCCGATTAATTTCGTGTTTGGTGTCCAACACTGTGCTTTTTAACCCCTGACACGATGGTGGTGTCTAGGTTTAACTTGCATGTACCTAGGTGGCACTTTAGACAGTGCCCACCAAGTTAACTCAGTGTTCTCGTGCCTTGACGAACGTTTTTGAAGGTTTGCTGTCAAGACAGAAGTCTGACTTCATGCTGGGGAGTGTGTGCCGCTCCCAGAGGCCAGAGACAAAGACCCGTGTGAGCAGAAGGTGACACCTCCATCCACACAGGATGGCTAGTGATTAAGATCGGTGCGGCGGTGAGCCTAAAAGGGTTCACTGGTGCCACTGGACAAAGGGAATTGTCCCCCACACGAGGACAAAGTCTCCCCCTGTCCCAGGCACTGTTTTTAGCAGGCAAGGGGGAAATTAGCTATGCAGGAAGCATCCACCTTCACAAGGCTGACCACACCTCTAGGGTGTTTCAGCTGAGGGGTACAGTCAAGGATGATTTTTGCCATCTTGAATTTAGGCTAGAAATCAGGTTCTGACTAGTTTTAGTGACATACACCCACAGGATGTCATCACTGTTGGGGCGGATTAGCCACAGGACTAGATGCCCATTGGCTACTAGTTCTCACACCCACTAACACCCCCTAAATCCAGGATTTAAGGGGCACCTCAGAACCCAGAACCTTAGATTCGACATGATATCAAGAAGAGACCTGTGTCCTCGACAAGGCAGTACGAAGATAGGCGCTAAGCTCTGCACCTTCGGCAGGCACCCTGCACCCACTGGATTGTGACTTGACCAAGGCAAGAGACTGGTTCCACAAGGAAGGCTAACCCCACTGCAAACTCCAGACTACACAAGAACTCCCTTGGGCTAGAGGAACTAGTCCTCTGCAGTCGGCAGGCACAAACTGCTAAGTCCACGACCTTGAAGTCTTGCTCCCTGAGCTGCCCGGTGTGGATGCTCATAGTTCTTGGGAAGGTGCCTTCTGGGAACTGTAGTCCCAACCCTCAGCAAGGCTCAGCTTTCTACAATGTTCCCCAGGTCATATGGATGAAGATGACTTCAACCGGAGTGCTTGCAGGTACCAGGGCTTATTGGTGGCCAGTCCGACTACATCAGCTTTACTTGACGCTTCAAGGGAAGACATTCACCTGCACGAACGACTAGCCACCCCTGTTGCTCTATCGGAAAGTTCTTGCTTTTGTTTTTGCCCTCTCTTGGCACGCCTGTCAGCTCCTCTGGCCGCTGATCCATTTAAGCACCACGGATAGCCAAGAGTACCTCTGCACCTGAGTCCCCTGAGCCAAGTAGATCCAATCTGCCTGGAGACTCCTGGTCCAGGGCCAGCTCCTTGCTTAAATTCCAAAGGGTTTTGCTCAACTCGCCTCGTAGGCATTTCAAAACACCGCAAGCCTGATTAACAAGTCTGTTTGAAAGCTAGAGTGCACCTCTGCACCCCGCTTCCCTGAGCCAGGTAAAATTGTGTTTGCTGTTGTGAACTGGGCTAGGAACTCATGAGACCTTAACTCCAAGTGGGTTCCGTTGAACTCTCTAAGTAACCGATTGCATATATGTGTTTTTCCTGTTGACCGCAACGTTAATGTTTTCACATTACAAAGTACTGATTTATATAATGCTTTAAAATTGATAACTCCGGTTATACTGTATGTATTGATTTCGTTTTGGTATCTAAACATATCTAAAACTCAGAGCTATTTTTATAAATTGGTGTCAGATTTTTCTCAAGTCGTGTCAATTACTTATCGTACATATTGGTGATATGAAATGCTTAACACATGTTCCTCTGTGTAGCCTGTCTGCTCTTTGCCACTCTACCAGGACTGAGAGAAAGTGTACTTAGAGAGTACCCGGGGTCCATCTTTGTGTATTGTGCTAGTATTACATGGTAAGGCACCCTTGCCATACCACATCATTCTTTCATCTTGCAACATTTACATATTTTAAGCATTTAACTACCTACATAAAATGTTATGTTACTATATTATAACCACTCTAAGTTGATTAATTTTCAAGTTTATATCTGTATGTCTCTGCCTGCATCAGCGTATGCATCAGTGTGTGCCTGGGTATACCACTGTACGCATCAATGTGTACCTGAGTGTCTAAGCATATGTGTCAGTGTGTGCCAGAGGACTCTATGGAGAAGTGTGTGGCTGGGTCTGTCACTGTATGCATAAGTGTATCATTTGGTGTGTTAGTGTATGCATGAGTGTGTACCTGGATATCTCAGTGTATCCATCACTGTCTGCTTGGGTGTATACGTGTATATATCACTGTGTGCCTCGTAGTACCACTGCATGCATCAGAGTGTATATAGGTCTGTCAGCATCTACATCAGTCTCTACATGGGTTTCTTACTGAATGGGTCAGTGTGTCACTGGGTATGTTAGTGTGCGTATCAGTGTGTGCCTGGCTGTACTATTGTATGATTGAGAGTGTGCCTGGGTGTGTCATTGTATGCATGAGTGTATGCCTTGGTGTGTCAGCATATCCATGAATGTGCTCCTGGGTGTGTCCACATATGCAACAGTGTGTGCCTGAGTGTATCACCAAGTCTGCTAGGGTGTCTTAGTGTATGGATCAGTGTGTAACTGAGTGTGTCAGTGTATGCATAAGTGTGTAATTTGATATGTTAGTGTATGCATGAGTGTGTCCCTGGATATGTTAGTGTATCCATCACTCTCTGCTTGGGTGTCTATGTGTATATATCACTGTCTGCCTGGGTGTGCTAAGATATGCATCAGAATGTATATGAGCATGTCAGCGGGAAACATCGGTTACATCGCGGTGTTTACACCGCAATACCTTTACAACGCGGGTATTACAACGCAAGTCATTACAATGACTTGCGCTGAATGGCGCTCTAAGCTAAGGAATAGTATGATTTACTATTCCAACACCTTCCCTACTGTAACGTAGGCTGGAGTTGGAATAGTAAATCATACTATTCCTAAGTCCAGCGCCCTCCAACGCAAGTCGTTGTAACGACTTGCGTTGTAATGCCTGCGTTGTAAAGGTATCGCGGTGTAAACACCGTGATGTAACGTCGTATATTCGCGTGTCAGCATGTGTATCACTGTCTGCCTTAGGTGTGTCAGTGTATGGATCAGTGTGTGCCTGGGTTTCTTAGTTAATGGGTCAGTGTGTCACTGGGTGTGTTAGTGTGTGCATCAGTATGTGCCTAACTGTGTTATTGTATGAATCAGAGGGTGGTGGGGTGTGTCAGTGTATGCATCACTGTATGCCTGGGTGTGTTAGCATATACATCAGTGTGTGCCTGGGTGTGTCAGCATATGCATCAGTGTATGTCACTGTATGTATAGGTGTGTGCTTGATGTCTTAGTCTATGACTAGTGTGCGACTGGGTGTGTCAATTTATACATAAGTGTGTTGTTTGGTGTGTTGGTGTATGCATGAGTGTGTCCCTGGGTGTGTCAGTGTATCCATCACTGTCTGCTTGGGTGTGTATGTGTATTTTTTTCGGTGTGTGCCTAGGTGTACTACTGTATGCATCATAGTGTATCAGGGTGTGTCAGCATCTGCAACACTGTCTACCTGGGTGTCTCGGTGTATGAATCAGTGTGTGCCTGGGTTTCTTACTGAATGGGTCAGTGTCTCACTGGGTGTGTTTGTGCGTGCATCAGTACATCCCTGTGTGTCCTGTATGCATAAGTGTGTGCCTAAGAGTTTTAGTGTATGCGTCAGTCTGTGCATGGGTGTTTTAGTGTATGCATTAGTGTGTGCCTGCCTCTCTTAGGGCTTGATTCACAAAGGTAAACTGAGACGAAAGTCTAACTTTAAGGCTTTCGGTATTCATAAAGGGCATTTACGAGTAGTAAAGTTAGACTTTTGTGTCAGTAAAACTTAAGTTTTGGTATCTGAAAGAGACACGTTAGTGACAGATTCCTTACCTTAGAATATCCCCAGGCGTCAGGCTGGATCCGGAAAGTTTTTGCGTAGCAGTACCCTTGCGCGTCGGTAGGCGGCGTCGTGCGGCTCCGCGTCCGTCGTCGGCGTCGTGATCGCCGGGATGACGTCGCGGGCAGTACTTAGACGCCGCCCCTACGCGCTGACGTCAGTTCTTTTTTCCGCGCCAGTAAGCGCAGATCCGGGAAGAGCAGTGCCCTAGTCAATTTTTGACTAAATTTTTGGTGAATTTTTCACTGTTTCTTTTCGAGTCTTCTCGACTCCTAGGTGTCAGTAGGGATGCCCGGCTTCAAGCCATGCGACGTCTGTGGTCAAATGATGTCGATCACAGACCCGCACTTACAGTGTCTCTACTGCCTCGGCCGAGACCACGACACGAAGTCGTGCCCTGACTGCCGGAAACTCCACCCGAAGGCTTTGCGAGAGCGGTCTCGAAAGCTCCTCGAGGTCCGGCAGTCGGCTCCGCGCCGCACCAAGTCCCGGTCCCGGGAGAGGTCGAGGGGCCGGTCGCGGAGCCCCCGCCGGTCGTCGGAGTCCAAGTCTTAGCGCTCCTCCGGTAAGTCAAAGCACAAAAAGTCTAAGAAGCATCATCGCTCTAAGACTTCGCCTCGCCGGTCTCGCGACTCGGCTGAGGCCCCTGTCGGCACCGCCCCGCGGCCCCGGACGTGCCTGTGGAGCCGCCCCCGCATTACCCCGTCCTTTCCGGGTTCGGGGCGACTCCGGCCGAAATACAGGAATTCCTGTCGGCCATGGCCCGCCTCTTCGGGCCTCAAGGTCCCTCCGGTGCGCCTTCGGGCCCCGCGGGCCCTGATGGGGTTGCTCCAGCGTCGCCGACGACTCCGGTCCCGGCGTCGCCTGTCCCGCCAGCCTTGATCCCGGCCTCGGCTCCGGCCCCGGCCTCGATCCCGGCTCCGGTGGTACCGCAACCCCCATCGACGCCGGTTGACCTAACCCCGCCTCCGCCGGCACCGATGTCCCCAGTGCCGTTCCTGACGCCTTCCGGGGCTCCGGGCGGCGTCGTTCCCCGGTTCTCTCCGGCTCCGGACATGGAGCCGGACCGACGTCGCTCGTCGCCGGCTCCGGCGCCGATGAGACCTTGGGTCCCAGATGTCCCTCCTCCTCCTCCGTATTTTGAACCAGAGGAGGACCAGGAGAGCTGGGAGGGGTCGGAAGACCCTCTCACACAGCAGTGTGAGTATGATCAGGACTGGGCAGAGGAACTTGGGGATGCCAGTGGTCTAGACACTTCCCCTGACACTGGCATGCTGTCTGCTCCCGTGGCTACGGAGGATGGAGCAAATTTCGCAACGGTGTTGCGTAGACCAGCTGGAGCCTTGCACCTCCAATTGCCTACTGTGGCTGTCAGGACTAATCTCCTGACGGAAGTGCTTCAGCCGGCAGCTTCCTCCTCGGAGACTGTGCTGCCGTTTAATGATGCACTGACTGACGTTCTTTTGGGCGCCTGGTCCAAGCCCACCACAGGGCTCCTGTGGATAGGAACGTGGCCCGACGCCATCGCCCTGCTCCGGGCGACCCCTTGTTTCTCTCTCAACATCCCACCCCCGAGAGCTTGGTTGTCCAAGCCTCTGCCTCCCAAACCGCCTTCCCTACCGCCCTCCGGATAGGGAATCCAAACGCCTGGACCAATTTGGGAAGAAGGCTTTTTCTTCCTCCAGTGCTGGCTTGCGGTCCGTCAACACTGCTTGCCTTTTGGGCCGATATACCCACTCCCTGTGGGATTCGGTGGCGACTGTTTTGCCCCAGTGTTCTGAGGAGGTCCAGACACTGCTTACCCGCACCATTGCGGAAGGTAGGGATGCGGCAAAGGCACACCATACGTTGTGGCCTTGATACCGCCGACTCGCTGGGCAGATCGCTTGCAACGACGGTGAGCGCTGCGTCGCCATGCCTGGCTGAGAACAACTGGTTTCTCGGGTGATGTCCAGAATACACTCATGGACATGCCCTTTGATGGAGTCGGTCTTTTTAGTTCCAAAGCAGACCATGCGCTGGAGCGCTTTAAGGACTCACGGGCTACTGCCAAGTCCCTGGGCCTTTCTGTTGTGCGCCCTCCGCTAACCTCTGTTTTTCGCCCCTTTCGTGGCCACGGAAGGGGCGCCCAGTCACGTCCGCTGCCCAGCCTCCGGCCCGCGCAGCAAGCGTCTTCGCGTGGCCGAGGACGTGGATACCGCCGTTGCGGTTCGGGCAACCAGCGTGCGGGTCAGGCCACCACCTCCAACCCGTCCGCGGCCTCCAAGCCCTCCTAGTCCCTCCTTTCAGGTGCACAGCACGCCAGTAGGGGGCAGGGTCCGCCATCACCTTCACCACTGGCGTACCATCACCTCGGACAGGTGGGTCTTCGACATTGTCCGAAGGGGCTACACCCTCCCCTTCGAGTCCACCCCCCCAGCCATGCCACCTCAATTCCAACGCATGTCAGGGGATCACTTGATGCTTCTGCAGAAGGAAGTCACGGCCCTCTTGGCCAAGAGGGCCATCGAGCATGTTCCGACCCCAGAAGTAGGACGTGGTTGCTACTCCCACTACTTTCTGGTGCCCAAAAGGGACAAGGAGGACATGCGTCCTATCTTAGACCTCCGGAACGTTAATCGCTTTCCTCCGGAAGGAGAAGTTCAAGATGCTCACCCTAGCTCAGGTCTTGACTGCTCTCGACCCTGGAGACTGGTTGGTAGCGTTGGACTTGCAGGACGCTTATTTCCACATCCCCGTCCTGCCGGCCCACCGGCGTTACCTACGGTTCACGGTTAGGCCTCGTGCATTTTCCAGTTCACCGTGCTCCCTTTGGCCTTACCAGTGCCCCTCGGGTGTTCATGAAAGTGATGGCGGTGGTCGCAGCTCATCTGCGCCGGGCAGGGGTTCCAGTCTTCCCCTACCTCGACGACTGGCTGCTGAAGGCGGAGCTCGTCCCAGGCAGTCGTCACCCACCTCCAGACTACGGCCCGAACTCCTGCACTGGCTGGGGTTCTCCATCAATGTGCCGAAGTCGCATCTGATTCCTTCTCCACCTCTCCTTTTCATCGGAGCAGTTCTGGACACGACGCAGTTTCGGGCCTATCCTCCCGAACGGCGAGTCCGGGATATTCAGGCTATGATTCCCATCTTTCAGCCTATATCCTGGGTTTCGGTACGGATGACCCTGAGGCTGCTGGGCCTCATGGCCTCCTGCATCCTGCTGGTCGATCATGCCAGATGGCATATGCGGGCTCTGCAGTGGGACCTGAAGTTCCAGTGGGCGCAGCACCAGGAGCAACCTGTCCGATCACGTCCAGATCTCGGAGGGGACTGCAAAACAGTTGCAGTGGTGGCTCTCGAACCGGTAATGGGTCATGGGCAGATCCCTCTCCCTTCCCCAGCCAGAGCACACAGTTGTGACGGACGCGTCCCTTCTGGGATGGGGCGGTCCACATGGGAGAAGGCGGAGATCAGAGGCCTCTGGTCTCCGGGCGGAGTCCCGGCTCCATATCAACCTTCTGGAGCTCCGGGCGATCCGACTTGCACTTCAAGGCATTCCTTCCCTCTGTCAAAGGGAAGGTAGTGCAGGTGTTCACAGACAACACCACCGCCATGTGGTACTGCAACAAACAAGGCGGGGTGGGGTCGTGGACCCTTTGTCAGGAGGCTCTGCGCCTCTGTACATGGCTGGAACATCAGGGCATGTTCCTGATGGTTCAACACCTGGCAGGTTCCCTGAACGCCATGGGGCAGACGAACTCAGCCGCAGGTGCATGATGGATCACGAATGGCGTCTTCACTCGGAAGTGGCGCAAGGACTCTTTCTGCAGTGGGGAGAGCCTTGGTTAGATCTATTCGCCACCGAAGAGAACGCGCAATGTCATCAGTTCTGCGCGTTGGAATTTCCAAGGCGGCACTCGCTCGGCGGCGCTGCGTCGCGAGTGGAGTTGCGGTCTGTTGTACGCCTTTCCGCCTATACCACTTCTACCCAGAGTGTTGAAGAAGATTCGGGCGCGACCGGGCCCAAGTCATCCTTGTGGCTCCGGACTGGGCTCGCAGAGTTTGGTATCCCGAGCTACTCA